>JAAVTS010004963.1:0-10903 GCA_022845575.1 Baylisascaris ailuri
GTGAATCATAAACATTGTTCACTTCGTTTTCAAATTTCAATATTTATTGATTTATGCCTATCTAGAAATGACTAATGTTTGATGAGTACTTTGTCACTCAACTATCACCCACTTTCTCAGTGGACATCGCCGTCTTGGAGATGTTATCCACTCATATTCTTATTGAACTCCTCTTTCGTAGATATAGAAAATCTAGTTAATTATTAGTNCTTCGTAGATATAGGCAATCTAGTTAATTATTAGTTGTGGTTTTTATTGCAATCCTTCTCAGTGGTCAATATTCATCAGGCATTACGTTAGGTCTATAGGCTCTCAGCTGATGTCATGACGATTTGGTGTTTGTCGTTTCATTGTTATATCTCTAGCACCGTTAATGATCTTCAACAAAAATCGTTGCCCAAAAAAATCACTGTCGCTTATTTTGGATCTGCGTAGCATTCGCTGCCATCCGCAAAATCTTGACTAGAAATACGAAGTGCTTGATAACCAGCTGGAAGTGAATACGACGTTACGAGGAGACCATAGCGAAATTTTTGATATTTCAAATTTCGCAATTCTTTTTTTTTTAATTTGCGAAGTGCGATAAATCATAAATCATTAACGATAAATCACAGTAATCTCAAAACGTTTGACGAGAAGGGATTAGGAAGAGACTGTATAATTTCACTCAAACGAAACTACAGTGTTGTTTCAATAAAGGAGCAGTTTTCGACAAGAACAAATGCAAAATATTGCACAGTTGCAATTGCAAAATATTGCAAATTTAGAATTGTAAAATATTTGCGCAAACATGCGAAATTTGCAAGTGCATTCATATCAACTATCTCAGGTGAACGAGGGGTGATTCTATCGAGGTTTCACCTCCTCATTATGCGATCTGTCCGGTTGTTTTGATGGTGAGTCGATCTCTATTCACCGTCAAAACAATCGAGTATAAAGCTTCTTCATGTAATTGTTGATTTCACGATTCCTGTATGTCAGCTCTTTCCAAATATACTAGTTTTTCCGTTGAAAGCTCGTGAACTTCTTACTCAATAAACGTCATGCTGAAGTGAATGCACTAAGGCATCTCTAATCACTGGGCGTGACTAAAGACGCAAACTTTTCGTTGCAGATTTTGAACAAAAACTCTCTAGCGGAGATAATAAAAATGCTGAGGGCCGGTATTCGGAGTCGCACTTTAGGCTTATGCTATAAAGTAGGTTAGAGGATTGTTCAGGGAAAAGTTGCGTGCTGAGGAAAACGCATAGTGTAACGAGCAAATAACGTGGCTGCATTTTACTCTTTCAGTGTACGATACGAGTATGACGACAAACGTATCATTCTAAGCGAGAGCGATTCAAGAAGCAGGAAGCCTTTTATTACGGCTTCATTATGATGAGCCGTTGTTCGCGAGCGATGCTTCCGCTGCGAATTTACTGCATTTGTCTGATTCCACTTATTCTGCTGCCCAGGTTATCGTATGCAGACGCTGTTGAAACATCACTGCAAAGGAATGAGACCACTACCTCAGACGGTGAGTGCCTTCACATTACCACTTCACCTGTTTTATTAGCAGTTGGCTTATGGTGATAGGCTTCGATTGATCTTATAGAAGTTATTCGTTCATTGCCTAGCCGGTTCATAGTTTAACAGAAACTATTGAATGCTTGTAAATTGAATGGCGTCTTCTAGTCGATGCTGTCGGAAACTTGGCTGCTATTCGAGTGTTATGTTACAAGTTACCGTGGGCTCATTAAATGACTGACAGCCTTGAATTTTGACGAGAAAATTTCATCCTTCATTCTATACAAACGAAAAATCTTTGAGCGGAGAATAGCAAAAACATTTTCATCCTTCGATATCTCTCGGAAATTTTCCTGTAGAGAGCCGAATTGTTTCTCAGTGTGGGAATTTGCGATGTGGTCGTCGCCTATCCTACTTCACCCGCTTAAATTACTGAGGCCCTATATTTTGGCACTCTAGATATAGAGCTAGGTAATGGTTGTGATAGAATTTTATAAAGTAAAAACTGAGTGCCACTTTGCAGACAAACGGCTACCGTTGTCGGATTGGAGGTTTTCTATTCTTCCTAATGAGCAGGTCACAACGAGTGGCTGGGAATGGAATACTAGCAGGACACCAGCGGTAGGTGCAGCTTGATTTTCTTTTCTTCATTCGATGAAAAGGCAGTTTGTAGATGCAGGAGAGATACTTTCACTGTGCATGCATTTCGCCAGCAGTTGACGTTGACTGTAGAGGTTGAAGATAACTTTTGAAGGCGAACGGTATTGGAACTTACGAGGCGGAACAAAAGACAAAAAAAAGAAAATAAAGTACTAAACAAGCTTACTACAACACCTAAACAGAGCACATAATTATTTCTGATGTTGATGTGTCTTTTGCTTCTCTTTCGTAACTTCCAACATTGTTTCCTCTTTGTCGTTCACAGTGATATTTCGCAATTTATTATATTTTGTTTTCATAGGCAATCGACATCGCACCGTCATCTTACATATAATATTCTATATAAAGTGAGATAAAATTTCACTAATTGCTTATATATTTCAAATATCCATTTATTTATTGATTTTGTATAGGATGCGTTCCCTCGAAACTCTTCACAATGAAACTCCCGAATACAGCGTTCTTCTTTCGAAGGGAAAATCAGTTCGTGGCTCTGCAATACTATTATTTGCCAGCTTGTAAGTCGTACTAATTGCGCTTTCATAAGTGTTGATTTTAGCAAATCCTTTCATTTTAGCAAAAAACGATCGAATCGTCTTCGGAAGTCTCGTCACGCATTTTATACGATCTCCCTTTAAACGAATTCACAATCGAGAAGGACGTTACGGACCCGTCTTCGTTGCTCAATGTTTACCTCCCTCAGGTCCCGTCGCCTCGATTTCGTCAGTACGTAGCTAAGGTGGTCGACATTTCATCCAATGTGTAAGTTCAGAGTATGTTCTCAGTTGAGAAGGCCGTTACAAGCAGAAGTCTACTCAGTAGGCATTGAATAGCGATACATCAGGGAAATACTCCTTGAAAACCAATAGTTAGCAAATTGGAAGGCAGCATACCCCATGCCTCGTGCATCTGCAATAAATTTATCCTCCATTGTCTGTACCAGAATATGTCTAGGTGTAGTTAAAGCTGTATATTCATCAGTGCCATAGCATCTTACAACGGCGATTCAGTCATTCTTTAGTGTGATTTCCAGTCATGCCAGTTATTGTTAGCGATCAAGCTGAAGAGTTTTGAGTTAGTACCGTTGTGATTCATGATTGTCAATGTCAGTAAAATATAAGTTAGAGTTTAAAACGCTAACACGAAGAAACAGATCACCAAAGGAGCATTGTATGTCCGTCTTATAGTGTATCATTGTGACGATTTTAATTTGACAGTGCCACTAAGGCTATTGGCTTTAGTAGTGGCGATATTCTAGTGATTGGAAGTGCGGCTAATATTGCCTATCGAACGTTTGACCCAAACGTCAACTTCAAAATTGTTTCTGTTGCTGTACACCCAGTTAATGTTGTGGGAAATGATACTACTGCTCAAGCTAATGTTGCCGAAGTTGTTGCTGTTTTTGCTTCAGTTAGTGTCGCCAGAGCTCAGCCTCATGTCTTAAAGGAGACCTTACGGGATGAAAAAATTAGAGCAGATTTAGCTTTTTTTGCAGGCTTAAATACAAAGTAAAAAGGTTTCTTTAATGCTTATTGAAAAGTTCTGAGCACAACTAAATGACTAGTCAACTCAAGCATAATTTCGTTATTATCAAGGCGGAGTTATTATTCACCTTTACGTTGGCACAGTTTTGCTATGGGTAGCGGAGCCCTCAAGATGAGGAAATCCTTTACATAGAATATATTCTTAAACGCAATTGCCGGCAAATAGCGATTATGTCGAATTTTCAAACGATAGAGGTCTTTTTCCTCAGAAAAACAAATCGAGTGACTCATTTATTGAATTGCTGTGAATTTCTCGGAAGATCAAACTTACATTTCTCAAAGATTTAGGTAAATTCTTCGCAAAGAATTCGATGAGCTTTCAAAAATATTCACTCACGCAACAAATGCATTCACTGTGCTAAGTAAGGCTAACGAAACGAGCTGGCGGGTTTTATGCTATGTAGAATAAAAAAAAGCGCTATACCTTGTTCACGCAAACAAGAATAAAATGAGCACCGAGCTGGAAATTTTCTTGTTAACGCGAACGAAACGAATTGGCAATAATTTTTAAATGGAGCGAAACAAGCATTAATAAATTTGATGTCATCAGAGAGTTTTATTTCTTTATGCTGCTTGTTGAGTCCTCTATAGGAGATTTGAATATCCTAGCTATTTGCGTTGCATACTGCTTTCGTTACACAACTCTCAGCTTGCAACGATAATTCATAAAGCTATAGTAAAACAGCCTTTGAATGCAACGAGTACAGACAATATGACGGTAACACTAGAGATATAGTAAGATGCGAAAATTGATTCAGTTGATGGTGCATAGATTTATACAAGTCGATCTTCAGCGGAACACTTCTGAATTGAATCCCATTCTTAGTAGTTCTTTTAGCACAATTTTGTCCACCTTCTCAACGTTATGACTATTTTTATTTCACTTGCTCGGCTTGTTTTCTGACTTTTATTCTTCTCCTTCCTAACATTTCCATTATCCCAAACGGCCACATACTTTGCACCTATCTGTTCCCTCAAAATTCAAAATTGCCTACAGGTGGGCAGTACTATTTCGGTTGAACGGAATTGACTCAACTCGTTGATGTTTCGATTAACAGCGTTGTCTTCACGCCGTTCATCGACAATCACCAACGTTTTCATTTAGGTGTTAGTACGTCAGAGAGGCTGATGTACGTTACATCTTCCAATTATGTGCCATCGTTCCAATTCTTCAACCTTGTTACATAAGGCAGTATCATTAAATTGCAACGATCTGTTTGTTGCTGTGAACATTGCTGAATCGTGAAAACATTCGTGCTTGGTACAGCAATCTCGTAAACGAATCACCGACGTTCAGTTCTGTCGTACCAATTGTGATCGTTTATTGCTTGCATTCATTCAAAAAAAATATGAGGTGCAATTTTCAGCGAGCATGCAGAGAAAGATGTGAATCGGACGTTTGTTGCATCACGATCGGGTTTAGAGGTGATCAACATCTATGGCCTTCATCCTGGACATCAATACAGGTTCGTATGTTGAATTCTTAGATTCGATAGGGGGCGTTTTGGGTGTATTGCTAGCAATATTACCTCGGCAGACTAGTTGCATTTTAATGAAAGCGCAGCAACACAAACCGATGAGTAATACTGTGAGTTAGTAGTGAGATTATATGCTTTGTTTCTGGAGGGTAGTGGCGTAATAAAAAAGTGGTAAAAGCAATTGGGGAAATTCGCCAAAGGAATTGGCAAAGTATGCTTTTTTTACACTTCACTTACCTTGCCGGTCAGTTTTAGAAGTCATCAACAGATAATAAAGCATGCGGAATAATGCTTTCTTATTATTTTAAGCAGTCTGGTCGCTCGTACGAAACTTCTGCAAAACCGTTCTAGCTTTGTGATCCCTCAAATCCAACTAGTTACTAAAACATATGCAAATTTTCTAGTACGTCAAAATGGCCATGTTTCTTTTCGATATGAGTAGATAAAACTTCAAGTTCACTAATTTCAGTACTGTAATTTTAGCGGTTTCTAATCTGAAACTTCCGATTTGAAACTATCAGCTGTGTACAGATAGACATACCATGCATATAGATACGGTCTTGCTATTAATGCGCCTTCGAATTGAGTTTTTTTCTTCGTATAAAAACATAGCAAGATGAGTTTACCTTGGCTGTGAATGATGCAAAGTTTTCTAATGACGAGAGAGCTTATTCGCAGTTCAGGTGAAGTGCAAATGATTTCTATGGTTTATACTTGTAGTTTTACAATCCTACGAAACGCATCACTTATTTGAATAGAAAGTGTGGTTGTGGTCCATGCCGCTGAAATTTTCTGTTGAACTTGTTTAATACTTCATAAAGCGTCATTCTCAAAATCTGACTCGACGTTCTCACTGAGAGCTTTTTTTGAGGTACTGTACTCAGTCACATGTATAAGTTTAATAATTCCAACTTTTTTTTAGCATATCAGTGATAGGGAGACGTGACGGAGAGTCGGAGCTCATTAAAGAAGAAACCGTTATTATGGACCCAGTTGCTCCTGATTTCGACTCCCATAATGCCATCGTTCTATCATCGCATACCAACATCACTCTGCGTGCTTTGAAGCCAAAAAAAGCGATTCAGGTGAGTAGTTCGTATTATTTAGAGCTGCCCACCATATCATGTATTCATCTTATAGGTAGGTGAACCACTGCCATAGTACATTAATTAGGCTTTATGCAGTGAAATATGAGTGAAAATTTCTTGCGCTCTAGCATTTCGCTTTTCTTCGTAGTCTTATTATTTCGTGCTTGCCTCATCGATCCATCTGAGCTGATCAATGGCTAGATACAGTTCGATGCAAGCTCGATTGCAAATGTTTATCGGACTGCATTGTGTTATAATTGTTAGAACTTGAGTGGCTTCTTTACTCCTCTCTCCTTTTCTCACATAATATATGGGAACTTTTTGCTGTCTTATGTGATGAGGGGATCCTCTGTTCCAACAAAAAGTTTTCCGCAACAACCTGCTATTTCTTCTTGCAGTGAAAACCTTTAACTAGGAGCCCAAGAAGTGTAGGGACTCTGCGTATGGATTTACGCTGCACATTCGGCGGGGTTCAACCCCATCTTACATATAGCGCCTATTAAAAAGAAAAATTGCAGTAGTATGTTAACTTCGTATGCCTAAAAGTGGTTCTTTGTCGGACGTCCTTTCGTAAACAAAAATATATGGCTAAAAGAAATGCAGGAATGCATCTTTGCTCACCGATTTCAGAGAAAAGACTGTTTAAAGATCTTAGCGCCTCGTATAGCAAGCACTTCAAAAGAGACCATCCTCAAAAAGTAATTTTCATATATCTCGATGGCAGCGAACGGATTTTAACTTTATTAATGCAGACAGGAGAACAAACAATCCTTCACTGTTTTGCGTCGTCTTTTCATAAGTCATCTTGCTGTTTATTTTCATCGGCAATGATCATAATCCGTCGCGACATCTGTCATCTCTTTACTTTCTTGCATGAGTGATTTATTTACTGATAAATCATCAACGAAATGCCAAATTTTAGAGAATTTGTGCATAATGAAGTACTGTTTTATGACACATTCTCAGTATATATTTCATCGTATAGCTATGATAAATGCGCGTTTGTGTTATTCTTATACTTCACTGCTGCATTGCTGTCTTATTTGTTCTTTTGTGAATAAAGGTTATTCTCTCTTTACTATTTTAGATTGTTATAACGCGTAAAGCTGACGTGTTTAATGCTTTTCAGGATATTTTCCGTGTTTCATATGTGCAAATAGATCCGTTGAAATACTTCCCAAAACTGGACGTCCACGATATTATGGAGCAACGACACATCGAGATCTATTTGGGGAACCTGAGTCCAGGGCATGATTATAATGTTTCCGTCACATCGGTGATCAACGAGATCGAAGGGAAACCATGGACGGGCATCCTAACAACAAGTAATTTGTTTTCCGTTTCTTGCACTTCTTTCTTACTTTCATCCAAGGACTTTCGCTGCAAGCGGAGCTCAAGAGTGGTTACATTTACTGCTCGTTTATGGAGAAGATAATTTCCACGAGGCAGTAAAATATAGTGGGTGTCGTACCCCTTATACTCTATATATGTCGTTGTTTGTTGGCGATGGTGGTTAATAGTAGTTTCTGCAACCAATGGCTTCATCTTCACGTCAACAATTTGGAAAATCCGATCGGTTACACGTCTAAGATTGCACAGAGCGGAAGATTGTTCTATATAAGACGGTTATTATTTTCAGACATGGTTGTAGAATAAGCGATAATCTATTCAAAGCGATACATTTACCTGCAAAAGGTTGAGAATTTTGTGTAATGCGTGTAACCTCCATTTGCGATGCTGTGACCGAATTGGATTTTAGGTCCACTTTCACCGGAGAATGTAAGCGTAACGGATCTGAACGTGAGCTGCGTGCAGGTAGCGTGGAGTCTACCAAAGAGATCAGGTGCTGATCGCTTCTCGATCAACTACGGACCTGAAAAGAACGACGCTAGGACAAACAAGGTAGCATATAATACTGCTCATAATCGGGATTCGGGCTGATTTTTGCTATGTTTTAGCCTTGTTTGGAAGCAAAATTCTTTTTGGTAAGAGGTGGTGAGTGGGAGTGGTGGAATGTGTAGCACATATGGCCATACTGTTAGTTGCTGTGTATAATATTCGCTGTATATAATATTTTTCTGAATTTCATTGTCACTGCCCAAGCTATTTTTAATACGTTAGTTTGGGTCAAGAATGACTTTAACGATCGCGCACTGTTTCCGCGCTCTTTTTCCTTCCCCTTCCTACTCCCGCTCCTCTTAGCATTCGGATAGATCGTTTAATTTTTGTTTCCATAGACCTAAAGCTGATGACCCATATACGACTTACATCAGAAGTTGTCCGCAGCAATTATTGAACCATTTGCTCTTCAAACAGATAAATATTCTAAGGACACCATAATAATAGCTTCAGAATATCGTGAATAAAATTTTTGCCCACCTTTTTTTGATCGCATTAGTGAATCAAAAAGCGTTTTGATGGCACATAGTTTTTCGATAGTCTGCATATTCTCGGATTTGGCGCTTTCAGTGCACTGCCAACTTATGACGGTTTAGTTGGAACCCATCCGTTCCCATCATGAGAAATTTTTGTATACTTCTGTGTGTGGAGTAAAATGTTATATTGAGTTTTGCAGCTTGATGTAAGTTCTTTTGAAACGACCGCCGACGTGTGCAGCAATCTGCAACCGGGTGTAACGTTTGCCTTTACGATCGTCGCTGAGAAACGCCGTGAAGCATCTGAACCGAGCACAATCTTCTACACTCTTAAACCTAAGCCGCCCGAAAACCTAAGGGTTGTTGTCGACTATCCCAAGAGGAAATTCCGGTATGCTTCATCGTAACTTTCTTGAGATTTACTCACCTCTCATTCGTATATCTGAGAATAAAAGCTTGACAATAGTGAATCCGGCTCATGTCGTGGTGCCGTTATCCTGGGAGCGACTTTGTCGTTCAAGGGTTGCCAGTCGGGCTGTATCACGAAAAGTGCATTATTAGGCTGAAAAAAAAAAGATCCCTGGGCGCTGGATTGATCTGGTTGATGAAGCGAATACTGTGTAGCCTCCTTGCACGCGCTTTCATTTGTCGTATCCACCCTCCCCTCCTTGCCACACCTATGCACAACTCTGCGAGAGAACGTTAAATTTGTTTACTTCAGACTGCACACTTTTGAGGGGTGTAGATAGAGGCTGCAGGCAGGAGCGTACATTCAAAGAAGGGTGCTGAACGGGAGGGGGGGGGAATAGTGGAAAGCGGCTGGTTCTTCTTGGCTCGAACTGCAGATGTGACACATATTTTTCTAGCTCACGTGATTAAATTAGTCTTCTATTTGCTGAGTAATAACCTTTCCTAATGGCAGCTTTTATTGCTCAATTCAACGGTAACCTAAGTTAAGATATTATAAGTGAGTTGAATTTTTATATCACAGCATATTTCATTTGCAGTAGTTCAGTTCAATAAATTTCAGTCTGCTTTGAGTAGTGTTCCTAGGCTCAGTGGTTGGGTGTATAAGATGTTTATCCTCGAACTCGTTGTAAATCGTCGACATAGCTGTTGAATTTATTTACTTGCACCATTCATTCGATTGTGTTGAATCTTGTGACAATATTTAAATCGTTAAGGATGACGATGGATGTGCCTTCTGAAGTTGAAAGCAAAGTTGACGAATGCCAAGTAAGCATAGTTACAGAAGGCTTCGAAACCGTCGATAGGAAGGTCGGTGTTGAAGAGACTCGCAACAATGCGCTAACACGAAGGTAAGTCTATTGCCGAATCGTTACACTACTCAAGCTTCACACTAATTGATATGTGCTGTCGGCGAGGCAAACAATAGTCCCTTCAGGTCTTGCAATAAAAAATGTCTGATCGTAATCCACAATGTTGATCTCGGTATTGCAAGCAATTCGCCAAATCGGCTAAAATCTTTGTGCTTTATCACGCTATTGCATAAGGGCAATAAATCGTTTTTATTGTGATAGACAATGTGATATAAATGGGGTTTCCGGGTGGTATGGCCAAGAGTGATGTCTACAGCATAGGTTTTCCAGGTGCTCTCTCTTTGTTGACCTTCAGCCAGGGAGACGTTATGAAATTTCCGCAGTCACAATAAGCGAAGGAGCCGCTAGCAACAAACTTGCTAAAGGTTTCGCCTTGCAACCCGCATTCGACATGAAGGCATTTGGTCTCAATCTACAGGTCAGCCCACTGTTTTGCATGTTATTTTGCCTGACGTATGAGGAACTTTACTAATTGTACGGCAGCGTCTAATTGCAGTGGGTGTCGATGCTGAATTGAGCTTCTTTGAAGTTGATTTGCCACTCCGATTACAAGATGTGTTTAACTGCTTGCTACTTTTACTGCATATATTTATACAACTCGTCATTTGTTGCATTATGTACTTCCTTCAAATTACATACTATTTGCAGTAGGCTGTCGTGAATGTCTCACTCTACGATGTTTCATGTTTGTGTTGTCTAGGAGGAAAGCAGTGGTCTGCAGCTGGAGTGGCGAAACAACGAGTTGACACGTGCTAGATTGGCGGATATTTGGCAAAACATTGTCGGAAATGACGGCTCACTGCATATGCGGGTCGATCTGCAAAGTCGCACTAGTCGATGGAAGGAACAGTCGAAGCAATTCGAGAGTAAACCAAGCGACATCGAACCTCTGTTTGTGCCTAATTTGAGGAT
>JAAVTS010004965.1:0-10895 GCA_022845575.1 Baylisascaris ailuri
TGCCTTTGTATTTTGATTGATCTCAACGAACGTAAAAATTGTCAATGCGCAAATTCGTTCCCTCATGGAAAGGTTGCTGTTAAGTACGCGCAAATACCTTCCACCTTTCAACGTATATCGTTTGTTTCAGAGTTGATGGACCAACGTGCATTTATAGAATATTGTGCTGCTGTGGTGTATTAGTCAAAATTCGTAAGTCTAATTTTAATGATTTCCATTTTGAAGCTAATGAACAGATGCATACATGCAAACGTGAACAATCTCCGCACAGATGGTTTCTCCGATACGTGCTTGGCGAAAAAAATTTGTGAAGGGGCATGAAAATAATAGCGGGACGAGGATAGTGTTGTCAGGAACACGATAAAATTGCAAAATTTTTCAATTCATGCTAAGGTTGACAAACATATTATGAAAGTGAAGCAATGATCGAGTGCTAATGGGTTTGTCAGTCACACTTTGATGAAATACCTACTCGCTAGACGGATGTTGTTGACAATCCACATACTTTGATGGCTTGATCGGCGTGCCAAGAGCGAATATAATCGGCAAGAAAGTGCAGTTATTGTTGAAATCGTAGAGGAAATATCAAAATATCGTTTGTCTGCCTCAGATGGCCTCAACAGAGGCTTTTATTCAACATATTTTAATCTACGTGACGGGGTAGATGCTTTATTGCCAACGAAAGGAGCGTCTCTCTCACTATCCTAATGCGTCCTCAAATCTTCCATGGTCATTTTACGCCAATATTGAATATTTTCCCATGCGGTAATGAGCAAGGGTTTGTCAGTGGTTGAAGAAATGCGCATATTCAGGTGCTTTTGATGCAATGCACTCCGAGTTTTGGACTTCGGCTATACGCTAAGTGCACACTGCTGTGCAAAATTATAGTCAGGAGCATGTTTGTGCACAGCTTTAACAACCTACAAGAGTGCTGAAGCCGATTTTCAGCGGTGTAGAGGAATTAGTGGTTGACTTTGGAATTTCCATATTTCATGGTTTGACCGCGTGTTGTTGATCTGTATCTCTTTGGCTACAAGGCTGGACGAATCCATGATCCAATGTTCATGCCTCTATGCATACATTCTTTTGGGAACGTCGATTCGCTTCCTGCATTCCTATACGGAATGCCTTCTGCCGGTGCACGCCTGCACCAATTTTGTTGAATATCTCGTTCACATCGGCAGTATCAATAGCCGAGAGTAGCGACCACATTGGGCAAAGCGTTGTTCGGCTCCAGACGGCCCAGTCTAACGTCTGCACTCATCCTCCATCTAATCGCCAGTAAGGCAATGGTAGTAAACAAATGCTAATTAATCATTCGTCGTCGCGCGGCAAATATGCGCTTGGTATTTTAACGGTTTTCAGCACTGACCAAATATTTCTGTAGCGGACAACCGTGCCACGGATACCTTGGCGTCGCATATGCAGTTACGATTGTAGTACTAGCAGATGAGTATATTGCGGGTGACTGTGTGCTCATAAGTTAAACCTTCATCCCTTTTGGTGATGATTCGCATTTTCTCTTCCTGCAATCCGCCGACAATTCTTTTGCGCCCTTTCGTCCTTCTTTGATGTTTTAACTACTTTCGTTACATGCGATGAGCACTGTCGACGTCAAACTTGTAATGTTTTCTGTTATTATCAGACAGTTGAAGCAGTTCCTATATATCAGAAAAAATCGCAGGAGCGAAAGGAGACGCGGAGCTTCCAGCTGGATGCTTGCATCGTGTCTTTTGCACGATTACGCGAGTGTAATGATGCAGAAAGGGTATCATTTCCTCATCACACCAATATCTCGAATTCTGAGAGAGAGGGAGAGGATTCAGTTTATAGACAATATAATTTTTTCTCCAAGACAGATTTTCTGGAAAGCCTGAAGTAACATATTTAGAGAGCACTTCTGGTCAGTACACTTCCGACAAGAGTTGACTTTAGATGTTCTGCAGCTGAATATGCTGTAACGAGCCATACTAATGAAGCTTTGCCTTTCAGTCGCCATCCTAAATTCTAGCCTAATCAAATGTCATGACGCCCAAACTGATGGTTGCTTTCAGATTCGCGAAATAATATTTCATGCATTGGAAAGCGATCGATCACGTGAAAGGAATGCAATTTGACGATCTGACAATGAGTTGATAATATTTCTTAAGAACCGTTGCGAGGCCATCAATATGATGTTCGATGCAAGATGTCATCCAATGTGTGCCGCTTTTTTTGGCGAGAAAATTCGAAATAGAGCAAAATTCTCATCTCTTTTTTTTAAATATCTCCTTTTCTCGTTATCGATTCGGAGCTCATTTCACTTTGCACGTCGCTCCCATCAATTCCTTTTGGAGCAACTTGGGAGAGAACGAGCATCTTTTTTTTTGTTCCAAGAGGAGAAGTATATAAATTTACATCTTTTTCCATTATCCCTCTTCGTGCACTCTCGAAAATGAATACGTTGCTCATAACGCGGAAAATATGTGCACCTGATTGCATATTTCGATTATTCACGAAGAACTTTCATATGCTATTTGAGAGCTCATGTTATTGCAAAACCAGCTGAACAGAAAGTGATCCTACGGCTCAACGCCTCAAAAATTGCTCTTGCTACTAAAAACTGAACGTGTGAATCAAGACGTATCTTCTATATTGAAGCTGAAGCCCTATAATCTGATTTGAAAATTCTCTTCATAGTGGAGAAAATATTTTCAGTTTTATTCACCAATGCCTGGATGAGCAATGCGCATTACCTATATAAAGTCGTATTAATTCGCTCGCCCACAGAAATGAAAAATACGAAATTCAATGATGCATTCTAACAACAGCATTCTACTTCAGTATCGAGCGATAGCGATTTTGTCTTCTTCAAGCTTTCAGCTACATCACAAAGAAACACGTTTTGCTCTCTCCCCGATGCAGACTGCTCTTTATCACTTCATCCCACAAAAAACTGATAACGTTACGTTTGTGTAATGATATAGATGTACTCGTTTCATGAGACCCATTAGTTCACTCGTTCATAATATATACATGCAAGCATCAATTAATGGAATAATTCAGAACACATTTCATAAAAAAATAATTTTGTCTTTTGAAGCGTTCCAATTTCCTTCTGTCATCACACATACACCATCACACATACACTAAATGTTCAAGGGCAAATCAGGTACGCGTAGGAGATCTTCTTAGTTGACAAGTGATTTTCGAATTCCGGCATTGGTAACTGTATGTTTTGAAGTTTTCATACCAACGTTCTGAACATAATTGAAGAATGAGACATCGAATAGAGGAGAAAACATCAAATCACGAAAAAAAAATCATTATAAGTCCGGCGCTCCTTCTTCACAACCAGTTTTGCATTTGGAGAATTTACTCTTATTGTTATATCGAACTTCACATCATCGGGACGCCCATGAGCCGATCATTCAATTTTTTGTTTGTTTTTCACCTGCACAAAGAACAGAATCACCTGAAAAGCGTGTAGGAGGATCTGACATGATATCCGCCGCTTTTGCGATTACCCCCTTCAGCCCAACGAGCTCATAAAATGCCAGCAAATTATGAGACAGCCACACTTATGAGCTCGTATTTTAAACGATCCCTCGGCTTGCACAAATCACCTACAAAATCTCGTTGTTTCATCAATTTTAGTAAATTTACATCTGCCGACCTACATTTACGACATCGTACACGTGCGTATGTATGCACCCGTAGTGGCTCGAACCCAAGAACAACTGCGGCGACTGGAGTGGGACTTCTCAATTTGGTGGACATAGTGTAACCGTACCATGATCTCCTCTACCAATTTTTAAGTTAATCCATCAACATCGACGGAAGTTATGATCAACGAAAGGCGCCGAAAATTTCGCACACATTTTATGATCGCTCAACCTTCAAATTCGCCAACCTACAATGAGCGTTCTTTTTTTATCCCGATCAGCGAATTGTTTCCATCTATGTCTAAAAAATGATACAAGATGAGGAATAACAAATTCATTTTTCAACTAATCCAGCTACTCAACACATTCTTCGCTAAAGATTCGCTACTTTTGGCCCTGGCTATTGTCAAGTGCATGAAAACATTTTTGCACATTTAAGTATCTTTACCTCCTTCTGTACTGAGTGTTTCAACTTGAAAGTTGATTGGAGAAGCTAACCTTGGTGAGTATCTCTTTCAAATTAAGCAATTTCAGCTTAAGCAGCACTCGATGTGAAACTACTGAGCACGCAAACGTAGCATACTTTGCGGCTGAAGAGGATTCACTTGTGAAAGGTCTTTAGGAACAGGCCGATTGCTCGGAATTTTGGGCAGGTTCTTTATGCAAATTTTATAGTTTTTGTTCACAAAAATGAAATCGGTTAATGTGTGAGGAAGATTGCATAGACAGACGCATTACTTATTTATAAACTTGTTGAAAACCTGGCGTGTAAAATGCAATCTAGTAGGTCGCAAACTGCTTTCAATTTTCCTTCCCAATTCTGTTTGCGGTAGCACATCCGGCGCATAATCAGCCAGCTTGAAAGCCATATTGATCAAAGCTAGAATGCAGTCTATGATCAAGTGAGAGTTGATCTATGCTCTGTCTTGTAGTCACCTAATACCATAATTTAGCTTCGATGGGCCAGGTTTTGAAGCTGCTTGGTAGGCAAGTACACACATTCGCACGTCATGCGCTTGCGCACATGCACTACGAAAGCAAATTTGATAGCATTTTGAATGAAACGTCCACGGATGATGCGCATTTACAAACAATTAGCGTTTTGTTGAAGTGTAAACACGATTTTGAGACAAATTTCATTGTGCCAATATTTTCCAGTGTAATTCACCAGCATTGAGCAAATTCCAACTCGAACTAATACAACTTTTTGATCAGTTTTTGCTGCGTAAAAGAAGTCAGAAATTTGTTCATATATAAAATGCGTTGAACATTATTTCTTGCCTAAAACTGAAAACAAAAGAAAAAGAAAGCAATGCTTTGATGTTTTCATAGGAGCATTTGAAAAATGCCCAATTCAAAGTTATCACAGATTTTGTGGACCGTCATTATAAATTGATGAATTTAAATATGAAACTGTTATAAATTGATGATGAATTTGCTTTTGATGGGTGCAGTATATCGTTTTCGCTTGAATTTAAGCTTCCTAAAATAGAAGCTACTCTCTCGTACACGGAAGTGTTCTTTTCGAAATCAATCAAGAATGAAATTGTCAAGTTCTCATCAAGTAAATACAGCACGTTGGTTATCCAAAGGAAATAAGTCTCCTTGCTAAATGTTTGAATGGGGAAAGTGAAATAATTTAGAGCTTCATATTTTTTGAATGGAATTGGGAGATGGAGCTGTTTCTTCTCTGTTCGCTTTCTAATTGCCTCAAAAAATTTGCACAAATTGCACCAGTGCAAGGAACGACGAACAGTAGGAAACTGGTCGAGTGGAAATCCTGGTGAGATAAGAGTGAAATGATTTTCGAAGCACCGGTTCTCCTACAATTGAACTCCTTTGCGTCGTTTTGCTTTTAGTTATTGCATCAGATCAAATAGTGCTCCTTTCCCTCCGAATTTCGAAGACGGTGCAATTTCGAAATTTTGAAATTTCGAAACTTCACCTTTTTCGAAATTTTGAAAAATTTGAAAATTTTCGAGAAAAAGTTTTTGCATCAAATACCCTCTCTTTCATTTTGAAACACAAGAAATGATTTGCCTCCAGATGTGGCGCTTTGTCAAAATTTTCCAAACGAATCCTTCCCTGTTAGCAGAAAAACTTGCACAAATTATGCAATCTTATCCAAGAGTTATTCAGCCTTATTGACAAGTTTGTGTCTTATGTACAATAACTGATTGCATGAATTCTATTCTCTGCACGTTTCGATTCAAAAGGAATAGAGGAGGCTTATTCAAACTCAAATCATCTTTACTATCACTATTCCATACTTAATTGTTAATGCATAACTGAACAGCTATCCTTTCAATAAATATTTTAACGGAATATGTACTAATGAAACCAAACTCATCACGATGTTCTAAGAGTAACAATTGGAATTGCAAATGAATTAGAAGATTCGACTATTGTGTTGAAAAATCTGCATCATTCAGTAGGCAAGAATGTCACAACATCTGCGTTTTATGTGATAGATAAAATCGGCTAAAATCGGCAAGATTAAATTGTGCTAGAGATCTAATTGCTCTTTACCAGAATAGAAAAAGTTGCGATGAAGGAGACGAAAAGCAGCATTCGAAATGGCACGATTGTATTGATCTGCTCATCATATAGGTTTTTGCATTTTGATGATCTAAGAATTGCGACAGAACATGGAAGATGAAAACGTCTTCATGCGAGGCAATCTATGAAGATTTATTACATTGCGTTTGACGAGATATAACTACTTTTACAAATTCACAGCTGGTCCCAGCAAAGCATACCTGGGAGAGCACATGGATGTCCGTTAAGCAGATGAAGTCGGTTCGCTAAGTGATTTGAAAATGGTGCTATTGAAGGTTTGTCTCATAGAAATTCTTGTTTCATGTCACTCCACCTCTCACCGCCGCTCCATTTCTAAGCAAACTTTTCACTGCCGAAGGCAGCATACTTTTGTTGTCACCCTGTGGGCGACAAGAGGATATACATAACCAAGATGAGTGCAACGAGTTCCCGAGGCATAAAAATAATTGCCTGTTTCCTTTCTTTGCGCTTTTCGCCTAACATGACTGTTTCATATTCATACTCATCTCTCTGCGTTCAAGTGAGGGCTCACAATAAGCTGAACTGGTCACAATAATAGTTGTTCATCTTACTGTTGTTAGTGGTGTTCTCTAGCGAAAATTTTCAGGCGATATAAACACATTATCGGAGTCCGAATTATTGGTCGGCATATCCAGCACCTCGCCATTGCAGACATGGTGAAGGGAATCACAGTCTCTTTATGGTCTCACTTTGCAGCCATCACTATGAACAACATTTATACTGCTACTTGCATTGCCTGTTCATCGACCTCTTTGCAACAACTATTCTCAAACGATTCCATAAGCAAAGTTTATTGAGTTCTAAATGGGAAAATTTGGATAATTTGAACAGCGATTGCAAATTATGCTGCTTTCTCTTTTTCCGATTTGGCATTTTTACACATTATTTCACATCGTCTCATATTTTCGATTAAAAGCTCAACTTGTTAAAAAACGAAAGCCATTGTGTGGAATAAACTGTCAACATATAAATGACTAGCTAGTCGGCTATGGGCAGCCCAATAGGCGGTCATAATTAATCCTGAGATTACAATATGCTGATGCTGAATTTGAACGCAGGAAAATTAAAACACTGCTTTAACTATCACGCTTTACAGTCTCAACGTGGGAAAGAAATGCTGAGTGGTTGAATATGACTATTGTGTGCTCTATTTCTTAAAATATGACTAAAGACTCTCCAGATGCTCTCCAATTGTGAAAAAGGTTAACAAGTCTTCATGAATGAAAATGCGCAAAACCCCAATGCACTTACACCTGCACTCGCTTGTAATTGCCCAAATTTCATCGCACAAATCTCCCCTTTGTAACTGCACACTTAATGCCACACTCACTTCATTTGAAGCATCTGCTGCTACGCGGAAAAGGGAAGGCAACATGAGCAGAAGCGAATAGATTGATACAATGACAAAAATATAGGTTACACTCAGAACCGATCGAAAGCTCTATTAGCGTTCATCAGATCGTCTCCATGCTTACATTAGAAAATTGTAGCAAACTTTTTGTGGCAAGTTGTTTCTTCTTCTCAATGTTGTTTGTTGTTGTACTTGAATAATCTTGAACTTTCTTGATCATAGTTGATCAAGGTTGATCAGTACTATGAACTGAACATGGTGCATCGTTCATTTACTGAATAGCCACAAATTCAACAGTTATAGCAATCATTCGAATTTTGTTTGACTTCATACAGAGACCATCCGAGATGTTATCACTTCGCTGGAATTTGAGGCATGCATTCAATATCATAACAATGGAAATGTCACAGAAAGTCAAATCTTCAGTGACAGCTAATACGAACTTATTGTATATGCACGCATTCTATGAAATGACCAAATATTTGCAGCTGGTTTGAGTGCCTGACATAAGCATCCGGTCGGCTTCCATCTTTCAACTTAGCGATCAAAGAAGTTTGGGAATTCAGAAAAAAGTTCCTAAATCTGATAAGATTAATATTCATTATAGGGTGACTTCTCTTTACAGCTTTTAAGTTGATCTTTCGAAGTTCAACTAATTGCAGCTTAAAAACACACGTGCTAGCAGTATTTGCACATATTTTGCAACCAAATACATCGAATTCTTCACCACTTCGGCCGAAAACATATGGAGAATCGAGCTATAGGACCTTTCATAGTACATAGTTTATTTTTCTGTGCTGAATATTGCTCATTCAAGCAAAACATGAGTGATATCAAGTAAGCAATGAAGTCGACCTTCATGAATTACCAAAGAAAACTGCAAACCTCTCTTAATTCCGTTGAATATCACCGTCCAATATTTGTTTCCCGGGATCAGCATCTCCTATATATCATACTTCTTTTTGAAGTTTCGTTATATCGCGCCTTGTCATCCACATCGATAAATGGTGAGCACAACTTTCCCTTTCAGAATAGGGGAAGTCACTGTCGATCGGAGCGGGACTGCTTGTTCGCCTTTTTTTCCGTGATG
This sequence comes from Baylisascaris ailuri, assembly GCA_022845575.1. Classification (NCBI taxonomy): domain Eukaryota; kingdom Metazoa; phylum Nematoda; class Chromadorea; order Rhabditida; family Ascarididae; genus Baylisascaris; species Baylisascaris ailuri. The sequence goes on from JAAVTS010004965.1 coordinate 8,666, forward strand.
AATGCGATCGCTTAACGTTATGCAGGACGAGCTGAGCACNNNGTGCCACCTGGCTGGTGCCGTTTAAGCCATTGGAAGTCCTCTTCGCTCTGCAAATAATTATGCCAAGATGTCTCTAGGCAGCTTATCAACAGTTGCTATATTTTTGTTTTTCCGCGATATTCAAATGTTCCTCATTTCCGTAACGGTGACCTTCCGTTGATAAGAAAAGTTTTAATAGAAGGAAAGAGGATGGTTTCCACCTTCCTGCGCATTTTAGGAATTCAAGGAAATGACTCCCGCAAATGGAGGCGAGAGGAGGACGGATTAACAGAGGGTTGATATGCAAAACAAGGGTGGGAGAGAGAACTTCGCTGAGGCGCAGTGAGAATGTTACTCTTAATGGCTACCCCACCCACCAACCCCCCTCCCCCTTCTCTTCCTCTTCAGAAGTCTTTTATCTGCTCACGGTTTCTTTATCGCTTTCGTGCACTCCACTCCGTGGTCAGTCGTCGCAATTTTTGATGCCGCTTTTAATTGTGATTCATTTTCACTTTCCGACTGTTTTGAAGATCGGATTTGGCGCTCACGTTTTCACTTATGAAGGTGTGGTAACTTAATTTTCGTTAAACGATCTTTCGGTAAGCACCTTGATAAATATCCAATTTTCTTTGATGGCTAAGCGGTTATATTTGCGATCGTTGGATGAACTCTCAGCAAAGAGAAGCGGAATGAGGTGCTGGCACGATATGCGCTTCTGCATTTTACTCGCCACACAGTGTTCTCTCATGAATTGCTGAAAATTCGTAAAACCTTCGCAATAAGGTTTGCATATTCTTTCTCAAGAAAACTTAGTCGTTTTGCCTCCCAAGCACAACCGTTCCAAAATGCCTGAGTATTTTAGCACGCCCTTCGAATTTTATGGGTCATTTTGAAGTTTCCTGCAGAATGTTATCTTCCTATGCATATCACACGATCAAATTCTGTAGCTGCAGCGGTTCGAGAATTTGAAGCACCAGAGATCCGGACAGGCGAAAATGCGAACATATCCGAAGATGTTGCCAATTGAAACGACGCTGCCAATTGCGAGAGTGCATAACCTGCTTAGCGAAGCAAATGCGAGCATTTGAATAATTCATTTCGGGATTAAAGGGACAGAGTGTAAGTGAACAGATGACCATTGGCAATAATTCTCATTGATTTGATGTTCCGTTTCGGTTTTTCAAACGATTTCAATGATGTGGAAGATGAGGGACAGCGGCGATGAAACATTTACTTCACTGCATTTCTTCATTACGGCCGGTTGATAGGGGAATCGTGTAGACTGCTGCGAATCCTAAACTCCATAACGATGGAGCGTCGTTGACAATAATTACCGACGGATTTTTTAATCCTCTTTTTTTACCATCATGTGTGCGGACTCATGCTCTCGCAATCTTTCCCTGATCACTCGGATCCAAAAATGATAGAGCAGAGAAATACATCAGTTCGTCCAATTCTCAATAGTCTTCATGAATCGGCTCGTACCTTGATTCTGCGGTCATAGATTTTCCTCAGATTGATGCAATTGATGCATGATAATGTACTGTCTTTTTTTTCGTTTATGCTCCATGTTTGAAATCAATGTGGAAAGGTCATTCGGCTCTTAAGTATATCGATTTTTCTGCAGTTTGCATATATTCGTACATGTATCGCTTATGCGTCCAAGGGTTGAGTTCAAATTGATCGAGCATGTTTGTGAACGTGTAGCGGACATTTTTTAATTGAAGTATGTGTTATTTGAAGCAATCCCTAAAAGTCATCTGGTGTGAAATCGGCTTAGCTTTCAGGTGGCGTAGCTTTTTTGTTTTGATTCATCGCAATGAAATTTAGTGGGCATAGGGACGAGCAGAAAGATGTCAATTCGCACATGCAAATTTTCTCACCCTATGACTTTTTCTGATATTTAGTCGGCCTGAGCCGATTCTTTAATCTTTCAACAACTCTACTCCGATCTATCATGGATGTTCTCGGGTGACATCCTGCAGCTCAGCTTGATGAGACAAATCCAATCATGCATAACATATTTTTTGATACTCAGTTTGCCGCAATTCAAGGCCATGTTTTTGTGTTCAGCATAAGCAGCATCTTCTGGAACCAGTAAATCGCAGCGTTGAATCCCCAACAGTTAGAGCATTTGATTTTAATTTTGACCAACGATGGCTTGTTCCCTCCACAAGATTTCTTTACTTAGCTGTTGGCGCTGAGAAAT
>JAAVTS010004966.1:0-10887 GCA_022845575.1 Baylisascaris ailuri
CGATGAACTACAAGCCATAAACTGCAAACTATAAACTACGAAACACAAACTATGACCTGCATACTGTAAACTATAGATCACAAACTATAAAATACAGACTATATACTACAAAGCACAAACAATAAACTACAAACTACAAGATATAAAGCACAAACTATAATCTACAAAGTACAAACTACAGACTATAAACTACAAACTATGAAGCATGAAGTACAAACTATAATCTACAAAGTACAAAGTATAAACTACAGACTATAAACTACAAACTACGAAGTATAAAGCACAAAGTATAATCTACAGAATACAAAGTACAGACTATAAACTACAAAATACGAAGTATAAGGTACAAACTACGAAGTATAAAGCACAAAGTATAATCTACAGAATACAAAGTACAGACTATAAACTACAAAATACGAAGTATAAGGCACAAAGTATAATCTACAGAGTACAAACTACAGACTATAAACTACAAACTACGAAGCATAAAGTACAAACTATAAGTTACAAAGTACAAAGTATAAACTACAGACTATAAACTACAAACTATGAGTTACACACTATGGACTATATACTACATACTATAAACTACGAAGTATAAATTCTAAGCTGCAACTACGAACCAGAAAATATACACTACCTACTGTATACTATAATCTATATAGTAAATACTATAAAGTATATAGCGCGGCTTCTATGCGATCCCTTTGGAAAACTTCACATAAGAGATGGGAAAATGCGATTCGGTGTTGCTTCATGTGAGAAAATGGTAGTATAAGTACAACACAACCTAATTTTCATAGGCAGAACAAGTACAGTATGAGCAAATTTTGAAAAAAAAACAGTGGGAACTACAAACTAGAAACTACAGTGTATGAGCGATAAACTATAAACTATAAAGTTAACTACGTTAATCTCCAAAAAGAAGATTAACGTAGCGTGCGTTCAAATATTTAGAATTAGGTCCCTTCGTGCTCTACCGTAACTGCTGGGGACAAAGTATTCTTTGCTGAAATTCAGACCTAATTCTCTGTTTCAAATATACGAAATCAATGGTAATGAAGAATTGTTCGATATCAGTGGCTATTTTTCTCTTTTATCAAACTTACTCTTAAAATTACCGCTCAGGCTCAGGCTTGTACTTAGCTCTATGATCAGGCTTAGGCTCCAGCTCGGGCTCAGGCCTAGGTCTAAGCTCAGCTACGAACCCAGGCTTGGGCTCATTCTTAGGTCCAAATTTAAGCGTAGGCCCCAGCTCAGCCCTGGGCTTAGGCCTAGACATAGAACTATGTTCAAGCTTGATCTCGAGCAAGCTGAAGCTCAAGCAAGCTCAAAGGACCTCAGGCAAGCCCTCAGGCTCAATTTCAGGCCCGGACTTGGGGTTACTCCTGGGCTTATCCTTAGTCATAGGCTTAGGCTTCACGTCAGGTCAAGGTTTCGGACTCAGGCTTAGGCTAATTCTGAGAATTAGGCCTAGCCTTAGGCTTCAGCTCAGGCCAAGATCGCGGACTCAGGCTTAGGCTAAGTCTGAGGTTTGGGCTCAGGCCCAGGCCTAGGCTTAAGCTTAGGCTTGGGCTTGGGCCTAGGTTTATGCTTGGGCATGGGCTCAGGCTTCAGCTCTGGCCAAGATCTCGGACTCAGGCTTAGGCTTGAGCATAGGCTGAGGCCTGAGCATAGGATCGGGCTTAAGCATAGATTTAAGCTTGGGCATTGGCTTAGGCTTAGGCTTCAGCTCTGGCCAAGATCTCGGACTCAGGCTTAGGCTAATTCTGAGGCTTAGGCTTGAGCATAGGCTCAGGCTTAAGCTTAGGTCTAAGCTTGGGCATGGGGTTAGGATTAGGATTAGGCTTAGCTTAGTTAGGCTTAGTCTTAGACATAGGACATGCTCAAGCTGGAACTGAACTCAAGCTCAGTCTCAAGCAGGCTTAAGCTCAAGCTTATGCTAAAGGAAGCCAGAGCAAGCTCTCAGGCTCAGGCTCAGGCTTAAGCTCAAGCCTAGCTTGAAGCTCAGGTCTAAGCTCAGGCTGAGGCCGAGGATTAAGCTTAGGTCTCGAGCTTAGGCCTAGCTGCAGGTTCAGGCTCAGGGCTTAGGTTTATACTTATTCTCAGGCTTAGGCTTAACCTTTTCGCTCAGGCTCAGATTTGTCCTTAGCCTTATGATAGGCTTGGGGTTCAGCTGAGGTTCAGGAACAGACATCGGTTTCAGGCTTAAGCTCACGATCAGGCCCAAGCTCAAGCCCAGGCTCACGCTCAGTCTCAGTTCCCGGCTCAGGCTCGGACTTCCTTCTAGTCTTAGGCTTCAGCTCAGGATTAGATGTCGGGCTCAGGCTTGGGCTAATTCCGAGGCTTAGGGTTAGACATAGGCTGAGGGTTAAGATAAGCATTCACCTCAAGCTCAGGAACGGGCTTGGGTCTCAGGATTAGGCTTAGGCTAAGCCACAGCGTAAGGCTCAGGCTCCGGATCAGGCTTAGGTTTCAGGCCTAGGCTTACATCTCGGGCTCACGCCTAGGCTTAGCTACAGGCTCAGGCTTAGGGCTTAGGTTTGTAGTTATTCTCACGCTTAAGGTTAACCTTACCGCGCAGGCTCAGGTTTATTCTTAGCCTAATGACTATGCTGACGTTTCTGCTCAGGCTCAGGCCCAGATATAAGTTTCAGGCATAGGCTGAGGTCTCAGGCTTGAGCTCTGGCTCAGGCTCAGGCCCAAGTTCAAACTCAGGCCCTAGCTCAGTCTCAGGCTCAGGCTGGGCTCATTCTTAGGGTTATTCTCATTCTTAGGCTTAGGCTTCAGCTCAGGCTTAAGCTAATTCTGAGGCCTGTGGTTAGACTTATGCTGAGGGTTAAGGCGAGCTTTAAGCTCAGGATCAGGAACGGGCTTAGGCTGGAGTCTCAAGCTTAGTTTGAGGCTCAAGCTCAAGCTCAGGCTCAAACTTAGCTTGAGGCTCAGCTCAAACTTAGCTTGAGGCTCAGGCTCAGGCTCCGGCTCATCCTCGGGCTCACCCTTAAGCTTATTTTTACTCTTACGCTTAGGCTTCAGCTCACTCTTAGACCTCAGACTCAGGCTTAGGCTAGCTCTGGGGATTGGGCTTAGACTTGGGCTCAGCGCTGAGATGAGCCGTAGGCTTAGGCTTGTGCTTAAGCTCAGGCCTAGGTCTCAGTCTTAGGTTTATTGGCCACGCTTGTGCTTTGGCTCGGGTTTAGGCTTAGGCGTAGGCTTGGGCTTATTCTTATGCGAAGCCTTAGGCCTAGTTTCATACATACAGACGCAGACATACAGAGAGGCACAGGCGCACGCCGGCACACAAAAACAGATGCGCACAGACATAAACAGACACGGACGCACTCAGGTACAGATATGAAGGCACAGACGCAGACACCCACACAAATCAGACACACACGCACACACACCATGCAACACAACAATCTACGCACCATACACAGCACACATGACACCAACAGGCTTAGGGTTATGTAGGCTTATTCCTGGGACTAGGTTTGGACTTAGGCCTAGCCTTAGGCCGAGGCTGGGACATACAGACACAGATACACACAGGGACACAGACAAATACAACTAGGCTCAGACGGGTCGTAAGCGTGGAGGCGGGAGATGCCATAAGTGGGTATCGAACAATTTACGGGGCGACATCTTTTATGAGGTACGCACATATTGTGTGGCAGATAAACTTCTGCATATAAAAAGCAATGCTGTATAAACGATGAGAAAGAGTCTAGTGCTTCTAAAATAAATCAATAATAAAAGAAAGATGCCATCCACACCTAAGGTTAGAAGAGATAAGGTGATGCAAATACAAGGTTAAAAATGGGATTTCGACAAATAGAGATTATACAAGGCAGGGAATACAAAAAAAAAGTATTAACTTATGTGTGTAACAAGAAACTATAAATCAAAATGTAGAACATGCTGCTGCGGGTGAAAAAAATCTGCTGTCTTTCCTTTCGTTTAAAAACATTTGCATAGAGCACAACGACATTCTAGATGAGTGGATATTTCGAAAAGAATGATACCTCAAGAGTGAGGGAAAAGCATAGAGAAGATTGTGGAATACCGAGAATCACCGGCATATAGGAGTTGATAAAAAGTGAAGCGGCAATAACAATCGATGTCCATGTATCGGATGCCGCTAACGAGAACGTCAACTCGAGCGAATTCGAACGACTCTTCACATATAGTCGAGCAAGCAATACAAATATATTACCAAGTGCTGCTAATAGGCAAATCACCAATATGAGTGGTATGCACACCAAATATAGCATCATCTGTAGTGAATCCATCACCTGAAGTTATGCAATTATTTAACGCTTAAAAATTTGCATAAAATTGATTGGCTCATCAAAGAGTTCTTCAATATCAGAGCACCAAAACGATTCTTAATCCCGCATTCTCCTTTTAAAAAACCGATCGTTACCAACTCGTCACGTTTGATGCATTATGTAAAATATGGCCGAACGATCGCTTCGTCTTTAGATTTTTGGCCATTCGGTAAAGTACAACATCATTCCGGCATTTGCAAATCTATACCAATCACCATTTGGAATCCGCCAACTCAATGAAATGTCCAATGGAAAACGCAACTGGTCATAGTGATCATATTTTGCGAGATTTTCATAGTTCAGATGAGCAGAAAAAAACGATGCATCATTCTAGCAGATATTTCATACTCACTGTTCCATTAAAAAGGTTCATGCCAACGTTTCCGGTTCACTCTAACAATACATGGCAAACATTAGTCAAACGTATATCTCAAGACCCAGCACCTTCTTATTTAAGCAAAGCAGGAGACAGGAAGTATGCAAACCAATGTTTAAAAAAGGATTGTAAGGTAAATAGTGCCCTAAGCGTCAATACCTCGAAGGAAATTCTAACAACCTGGTCCAACCTGTTCTTACACCAATTAAGAAATCATAAAAAAATTAAGTTAATAAAAAATAAATGCCACAAGCAAGTTCACATTATTATTTCAACGTTTTATTTGCATAGCCTAACGCCATATCTATCGTTGACGCAATTTTCGTGCATACACATCAAAAATTTCTGAGACAATTTTTTAAGAAATTCGAGGGATGTTTTTTCACACAAGCTGGTACTACAAAGTAATTGTAAGCCCGCTGTCACGACGGTTCGCGACAAATTTGTGGAGTAGGTAAGGATGGCGGGTATAAGGAGCTCACGGCACGGAGCTATAGGGGGTCTAATACGACGGTTCCAACAACTAATTGTACAAGACACGGCTCAAAGAGTTTAAGTACATCACGAAGGAACTACAACAACGGAAAGAAACCTAGAATCTTCCCACAAGATTATGACGAGTCTGTGTTTCTTTTCCCACAAAATCTCCAATGAAATCTTCCTTTCCGTGTCACTGGGATTTTGTTTCGTCTTTTTCGAATGTTGGCGCGACACTTGACGTTCACGTAGTATTAAATTACAATGAGAAGATAAAGTGCCAACTTCAGAATATGCTTCCATCATTACAGATAGTCTGTACACCTTAAAAGATTAGCACCTATTTGCTCTACTCCTCTAAAAATAAAGACAAATTTGCCGTTTCATTGCATTTCACTCCGGAACCTCTTTTTAATATCGCCCCAAAAAATATTTTCATCTCATAATACAAACCAGTTAATTTTACTGCAAACGAAGGTCAACCGCATCAGAAGAATCCATATGTAACCCCTGCTTAATCACCGACAAGTTTATTTGCAGATGGGTGTAAACTATAACCTCTGAGTTGCAGTGGGCGAATGCTGTAAAACTGAGCCAGTGCCGAGGTTTTCATTGTTTATCATTTTTTACTTATGTTCGATCATCTCTAATCTGTTTATGATGTAATACGCCTGAGGAACATATAATGTCAACAATGAGGATATAGAGGGCATCAGCTGAGAAAGAACTTTACAGAAGTAAATGGCCAACATTAATCTGACTCAGATTCAAATGGTAACCATTGTTCGAAGACCAGCAAACACTTTGCCCGCAAACGCGTGCAACCCATTATCTTCCATTCAATCGCGGATATCCCAAAACTGACTTACTCCGCCATTCGCTACACTTGTGTTGCTTATGTGCACACTAAAAGCGACGGAAGCTAGACGAACAAGAATGACCTATGGAGACAGACGTTCGCAGTGTGTACTGATAGGTGCTGCACTCGGAGAGTTGCAGGCACACATGTCATTGGTCATCGAAAAACTGTTGTCGTCTTCTCAGTCTGAATCGAAGTAAAAAGAGTTGGGGCTTTGAGTAGCATCAACTACTTCGCTGATTTCTAACAAACATTGCGAATTAAGAAAGTTGGTTTTACTATAATAAGCAAGCTCATTTCAACTTTGCCGGCATTTTTGTCAGCGTTCTGGTGATAAAATACAACGAACTATTGAAATCCCGATGATTAGCTCACGGCAAGATGAGATAATTTTCCTCTTTGGTTTTAGTATTGTTCAGAGTAGCGTCGTACTATCAAAAATGCGGAGTCCCGAACAAAGCTTCCAGGGAGCTTGAACAAACAGGCTTGGCCTTCCCCCACATCAATTTCAAGCATGTTAGTATAACGCATGAGATTGAACCCGTCTCCTTCCCACAGGGATGAAGGGTGTATTGGTTTGAGTGGTAATATCATCTTTCGCGCAAAGAGATCTTAGCACCTGCTCTACTGTGATGTCGTGTGCGAGGCAAGCTGAGATACTATTAGTGCCACTATTCTGCAATATCCAAATCGAATCGATAAGATCTTGTGTACATGGGTAATGAAATGATGGAAAATCGAAGAAATGTGTTATTGCAGCTGATTATCCCACCGCAACAAACAAAAACCGAGCCGAACAGGCTCACAAACAAGCAATTTTTATAGCGAACCCTACTTTTGCACCACATTCGTACCGTGTCCTCGGACTATGTCGAATGACTGTTCTCCTCATCCTCTATACCTTATCAACTGAAGTGCTTCCTATTGATATATAAACCTTCTATGGGAGTTTTTGAAATCGATATGTAGAACGGAAGAAAGTAGATGTACTTGTTCCCCGTCGGCTGGGATTCACTAATGTCATTATTCATCTAGTTTATGTCAGTCTGTCTAATCTCCGCCCATGGGAATTTGTCGCCGAGTGGCGGTATTTGTGATGGCTTTTACATGAGATAATAATGTGAATGAAATAAAGGCATGCAAAGAGTGAGCATTTATTCTATACAAGAACGTCCGCACATTTGAAAGCGATACGTGTTAGGTTGAAATAAATTCGCAAGTATATTTATGCGTTTCGTCGCATCCTAAAATTTCGTTTATGCGATACTCGTTAGAGCTATTGCAGAGAATGAGCAGCATCCTCCTACCCTTTTCGTAGGATGGCTTAATGCGCTTCCACAATTCCGCCAATTACTATGACGGCAATGGCCGATTCAAAATTTGCATAAAAACTTCAGCATAAAATCCTAGCCGAAATTTGTGGAAAATTAGCTCTTAACGCATTTTGAAAAGAACTCTTTTTTTGATGCCAATTACCTGTAGAAGTTTTTAAATTCCATATTGAGAGGCAGATAGAAGCTAAAAACGCTAAAAAGGTTTTGCACTTTGTATTTTTCCGCGGCTCCAAATTCTCTAAATTTTATTGGTGTTGTGAATTACAAGTAATCTCTATCATTTTGTTGATCCACAGATGTCAATTTTTAGAAACTTGCGAATATTGCACAAATTATGTGCCGAAAATTATATGCTCTAAGTTATTTTTATTTTGATCCTCTTACTAAATTTTTAAATTTTTACGCCGCAGCTAAACGAACTTTGACCTATCGGTCATTATGTAAATCTCCAAATCTACGAATGGCTCCTAGCTGGAAAGATAGGTGGAAATTAGTGGTGTCGTTTGATTCTGACTCGAATCGGATGAGATGAAGGTTTGAATGAACTAATCGTAACATGAACGGTGTTGTAGATTTCGAGGAAGACAACCTCAAAGCATGCAATTTTATGAAACAATAAGAAGACGATGTCGCTGATACGTAGAGTTAATATATTAAGTTGTTAGTAAAGTATAATATTCATTAAACTTGGAGGCAGAGCAACCTTGAGCTTATCAACTTATAAAAAACACTAGAGAGACAAGGTGTTTGATTGAATCCAGTTTTCATTCGAAAACAAGAATCGCCATTGAAAAATTTTTGTGTGATGAAAACATTCACAGATGGTAGTGAACATTTTTGAAAAGGAATGGAATATGAAAAGGTAATCGAAACTCACCCAAACAAAAATAAAAAAGAGCTATATGAACTTAATAAGAGATGGTATGAAAGTCAAACCGAAAATTATAGGTGGGGATAACCACAAAAATCCTTTATTAATTGAAAGCTCAATTCAAATTTCCATTCACATTTCATCATATAGGAGGGCAAACAAATATTCGTAAGGTTGTTTCTTTCGATAAGCAATAAACAGCCGTAATTTTTAATTTACCCCCTTCTGTAGTCCAAAGGATGGCCTTAGTTTACATTATTTTTCGCCTTCTTTATGGTATGAGAAGATACTCGAAAAGTTTCTCAATAATTTGGCAATATTGTAAGAAACATATTTGTTCGAATCAGGCGCTAATCTTTAGCATTATGTTGAAAGCATTGTTGTATAACATAACTGATGATTTTTTACGTGAGTGCACTTCAATATTCCACGAAAGTAAATGCACTAAATTATGGTGAGTAGCGCCAAGAAAAGTACATTTACCGGACCCAACTTACATATGACGGACGAATATCAATAAAGAATTCCCCTAGGATTATTTGGAAATAAACTTTTGGCTACTTTTCACCAACCCTGGGAATTATTTTGCTGATTTCTTTATTGCGATACTGAAGCGCTATCATGGCTCTCAAATGGCTTGGCCACCTGTCTACCTCTTTTCTCCACCAATCAGTCAATTAATCGGTCAATCGATTAAGGACCGAGCGACCGATCAGTCGATCAATCAGTCAATCAATCAATAAATCATTTCATTTGCAAATCGATAGAAACGGATAAAACCACATCAAAATAATGAAGAATATTTGCAAATAAAAATATAATATTCCCTAAAAACTTTTTTTTGCTCGCTGCATTTGCTATCTGAACTTCTCTACCTATTATTCTTCTTTGCAGTCTATTATTAGGAAATTTTATCACAGTAAGAAGTGAAAAATTTTTACTGCTTTAAGACAAGTACGTTAAACATTACTACCATAAACATATTTGCTGAGCATTTTTCCATTTTAAGTTAGATTCAACAAAAACTTCAAGGTATTGGAATAGCCAGCAAAAAAAAAAAAAAAAAAAAAACAAACAAACAAAGAATAAAACCAATGTAGGAGCTGAAATTATCTTTTTTGAATGAAGCAAACATAATCTTTTGAAAGATCGATTTTTTAAATCACTAGACGGAAGAAAACTCTAATTAAGGAAGATACAAAATAGGATTTGAGTAAGGCTTGATCATATCTAGCTGAACGCGATAGATAGTGAACGAATACGAATCAGCAACGATATCCTGAGGTGTAAATTAGAAAGTTGTTCATTGTCACGTAGCAATTTTGAAGGAAAAGAGCACGAAGAATTTGTCGCGAATAAAACTGCTTGGCATAAACGCTTAAGCACAAGCCATGTCGGATATTATCAACATAGGAATAGCAAACTTCAAGTGCTGAATAAGAAACCACCCGATTACCTTTCCCACATTTATCCCCACCTGCACGGCACCAACTTTTTGAATCTAACATCAGCTGCACTAAATACGACCACTGATGACCTTTCATGCAGTTCGTTTGCATATTCATATAACGAAACTATCCGCATAACGTCAAATCCTCCTCATCTATGATCAGCACGGACTTTGTCTCAGCCCATATTATCCACCATTCACCTTGCCTCTTTAGTATGAGACCAGAGTATGGGACATTGATAAAAATCCCTTTTCCTAACAATATATTGAATATTTGTTTAATTATTCCATTATTTCAAAAAACATTTCCTACGTGGCTTAATTCAGAGTACCTGGAAGAATAAGCCTAAATTCAGCGTGTTTAGTTCACCATTTCAGCTCAACCTCAGCTCAACCTTACACCTTCTCCGCTCCTTATTCCCAGTTTCTTCTTTAACAGAAGCCCAAGTAGAAATGTGACGAAATTCAACGGCTATGCACTCATATCTCTTGAGGTCCCATTTCCAAATATCACTTTTTATCGATCGATGATGTCGGCGTGAGTGTTACCAATAAGGTACAAATGGTGATTAGAAGGATCTCGATGGTTCAGGTTGCTATTAAGCCCTATAAATCAAACCTACTTGAAAGGATAGATCGCACACCCAATCGATAGATCATACTTTTACTCCTGAATCTAACCCGCTGCGAAGATCAATCATCGTATTTTCGATTACGTTCTGTGAGCACAGAGAAATATAGATCAAAATTGCTGGGTGACCTAATATGCAGCAAGCCATTTCAAATATCGATTGGTTAGATACCGTGTCGAATTGAATATCGAGCACTGTGGATCAATAAGTATCGAATACGTTTACAGTAAGAAAATGGTATGTCTGAGATGTTTCAATCGATGAACATGCAATTAACGATTGCGTGAAAGGTTGCTGAATAGGGGATGGGATTGATGTAACAAACAGAACAGCGTCCAAAGAGTTGTCACTTCTGGGTGCTCCGATGGCTGTTTAATGTTTGAGCATAGTAGGGCAAATATCTATAGGTTTTTTTTGTTATTTGATCAATTTTGGCTGAAATCATCAAGAAAAAGTGAAATGAACTGTCTTTTTATGAAAGTCGCCGATCGCACAAATTCTCGGTCATGAAACTTGTTTGTTGGTCACACGTGTCTTGTCATAGAATGAAAGCGAAC
>JAAVTS010004967.1:0-10885 GCA_022845575.1 Baylisascaris ailuri
TTGTATCTTCTAAATTCTATTCTCATTTATAATCACATAATAGCGATTTGAATGAGATGGAAAAAGATGGCCACATAAAGAAGTTACTAGTTTTCGTGAGGCTTCTAGCTAATATAATATACACGCATGCAGACAAACTTCAAGCGCAATAACTTAAGCATTCCAATTCAAAGATATAAAAACTGTAAATATGGCATTGAACGTGTATGCAAATGTGAGTGCACACTAAGGTACCTATAGCTGGTTCAGACTTTAATAGTTCTAAGTGAATATTCGTATACGACGCCATCCTATGATGAACATTATAAAAAGGAAGTTAAACGACTACGCTTTAATCGTTTCCTGCAGTTGGAAAATGGCGGACAGATAAGGAGACACGCGTATACATAAGAAAAGCATGACTCCGCCATAACACAACTTGCGAATGCAATTTCATATAAACGTATAAAAAAGCGAAATATTTATACATGCAAAAGTATTGTAAAATTCCTGAAGCCTGAGGATACAGGTAACTAATCGAAAGCCTAAAATTGACAGCTAATTGTTTGCGGTGAACTTGCCACAGCTAACCGTCAGGTCACAAACATTACAACAGGCCGCTAAAAGAAACATGGCCCTTATTATGCTCTTTGTGGTATTGATACGCAATGGGATGCAAATAAGAATTGAACTAAACAAAAAAAATTCTTACTGGTATTCTGCGAGGGAGGCTGTTTCTCGCTTGAGCGGCAGCCGGCGAGTGAGGGAAGCAGCCTCTCCTTGAGGAGAGAGTGAGCCACACAAAGAAGTTCTTGAGTCTAACGAATGCGAACTGGGATCTCAACAGCACGTGCAATAGATGCGCACATGCGCACAAACCACTTCAACCTCTATTATCTCAACGAATACTCGAGAAAATAATTAGAATAATACTATGAAGATGTTATTTTTTTAAAATGAATCTTCCAGAAAAGCGCTTGCGATCTGAACTACCACCAACTTTGATCATTCGATACGAAGAAAATCGGTTGTCGCTTGCGCTCACTTAGGTTCATATATTCTAGAGTGGGTTCTGATAAAAGCTAAGCTAACCGCTACGGCATGAGTGCTTGCATTCAACCTCATCACAAATAAACAAGGAAAACAATGTTGGAATGCAAAACAATGTTTCGTTTTTCAAAAACTATCGTTTTTATGAATATGCCAGCTAAAGTTCTTGAGGACCCAATCCGACCACTGGAAGAGCAAAAGAGTGCTACCAGAAATTACCACAAGGACGCAAGTACAGATGCGTGCACGGACACACACGACACACATACACACATACACATACACGCACGCACGCCAACATAAACACTATGGCATGGTGTCGCCACAATGCTCTTGTCCAGAATGTTGTAGAAACCCAGGAAATGAAAAAGATAGTCTTTTGGTTGTGCTCATAGAAGCAATTAAATTCCTCTTTGAATCAAGAAGCAGACTGCATGGTTGAGAGTGCACTTATTATGCGTTATATCTTTCCAGTGATTTTGTATGAGAGGAAGCAGCCAATTCTGAGAGCAAAAATGTTTCCTTCGAGTGGAATCAAGATATGATTTAACCTTCTACTTGTTTAAAGTTTTTCTATACAGCGCTACCGTTTCCAATATTCTTACGGTATTGCAATGTTTATAACAAGCAAGCGCAGAAACGGAGTAAAGCACTTGGCACAATATGTATTCATACTTCAACCGATGCAACGAGTTATGCAAGTCGTATAAAAAAAATTTGTTTTCTGCCACTCTGTCGGTGTAAAATCGAAAGACAACGAATGTGAAGTACATGTGGATTTTTTCCACTTCCAAGTGCTCATAGCTCACCTGGAAATTGATGAATAGACGGAAAAGATGGTGAAAAATTGCACACCGGTTACGCAATCTCATCTATCAAAACCTTCAAATTCCTCTATTCTGGCTGAAGTGATTTCTAAGTTGAAATTTTTTGACACAAAAAAATGAACTTGAACGGCAAAGAGAAGCGGCATTGTATAATGTGGGAAATTCTTCAAGCTCGTAATGATAGTACTTGTTGCTCAAAAAAAGATTGATCGAAAAACAATTCACTGAGCTAGCAGAAACTATCTATGTCGTCGTACTGCTCAATGCTTTTAACTATCAGGTTTCTATTATCATGTAATAAATATTATTAAAATTTCACCGAAATTATTCATACAGTTCAAGAAAAATCAATCGATCAGTAATCGGCATTCAAAATCATTTGTAATAAATTGAAGTGATTCGCTAATAGACGATCCATTAAATGAAGGAAATCAGCACAGGGTTGCCAGAAGTAACTATATCTAGAAGCTGCTTTTAAAGAGTGGAAAAAAGCGACTCACTTCATCGAGTGAATTTTTCGTACTTGAAAATTTCTCTAATTTGATTCTCTATCGAATTTTTGAATTTGCGGCAATAAAAAGAGAGGAATGAAAACAAAAATCGTCATTCGTCTTCGATTACTAAAGTGCCATGAAGATGCTCTTTAAAATATCCTTGCAAGGATGCGCTCTGTAAAAAGCTCACGATTGTTGCACTCTGACAGGGTGTTTAATTCAGGTAATAAAACCAGTCTGCAACCAAGCATGCATTGATTCATTTCATTACAAGACTGACGACTTAACCTTTCATGTGAGATTTTGTTGAACTGGTAGATGGGAAAGTGGCAGCTGGCACTTTCTTGATGTCGCGATATTTGTCAAACGTAGTATCCATAAACGCCAAAATGCCTTCTTTCAATTATGATTGTATTGTGCGATAGAAATTGGCAAGTATTGTAGGAGGAGCATTAGTAGTTCGGGGAAGTTTTTAGTGTTGTGCTGCAACGATTTAAAGCGAATATTCTTTGATGAAAAAATTCTCCAGGTTCTTTGCTATCTTCATGTATCTTACAGTGTAAAAATTCACGATTAAACCATCTGATTGATGAGTCATAGTCAGAATAACAACGTTTTAAAGTCTTTGTAAGAAATGACCTTCCAAATGAAGCCCCATCTGCAAAAGTAATCGATAATTGCAGAGGGTGAAAGTAATCAAAAGTTGAGCAACTCCATTTGCATGATGAATGACAAGTGAGGATTGTTGAAACTGCTGAAATTGCAGGATTGCTCACGAGGTACTTTAGAGATGTTGAGTATTCTGCCTGAGCAAAAATCGCTTTCTATATTCGTAATAACTTGGCACTACGTCATACATCTTGCGCATGAATAATTGCACTATACACTTGCACCATCCTAAGTTTTGAACTTAGTAAGCATGGTCTAGTTGCACATACCCGTTAAAACAAATGCTTTTTAGTTCATCGTTGAAGGATCGAGCTAAAACATATGAATCATAGATTAACAAATCCGAGTGTGCAGCAAAGAGCCGCACGCTGCACACACTTCGTCATTTCAGCTTGCACCGCCAGCTATCTTCTGCTCACGTATGTGAAGATGAATAGAGAAGTTCGCAGCGAGGTGTTCCTGCATGGAAGTGCTCCTACTTATTTGAAGGAAGTCATATTCAAGTATGTTTCTGCATATGACTACGTTTGCAAGCCACTCTTACGCGCCCTCTATTCTAAACCGCTTTCTTGGTCACCCTAAACAAATATTCAACTTCCTTAACAGCATCAATTCATTTCAATTCTTCCCCTTAGTGGTAGGCATGAGTCTGTCTATGAAAACTGCCGTGAACTAGTTTGAAATGTTCCGTCATTTCACGACGCCGAACAGATAAATACCATTGGTTACAAGGCCACCAAGTGAATGAATACTGCCACCAAATTACTGCTGAAGCATCGCCTCAGAAAAATCAACGCTTATGCAGGCGTCGAAGATAATCAAATTTCCGTAAGCACTCATTGAAGGCAACAAATACCTTTGGAAACATTGCAATCACGGCCAGGAGGTTGGTGCAGTGCACAGATATAATGCATAAAACAAAACAAAGAGAAAGCAATAACCGGATACTTAAGAATATTTTGCGAGATAAGCAATAATAATTCTACTAATAGAACTAGCCTTTAGTTTTAATTCGCTTCGGCGCTGTTTTTATCTTCATTATAGAAGTCGCTAGATCCAAGCAACGGAGCATCGACCTCACGACCACATTGATTAACGCAGACAGCATCGGCATGGATGTTCGTGAATATAGGTTATCACAAGCACTTCCTTCGGTTAGTAATATTAATATCGCGTTTGCAACTCAACTCATGCCCATGGAATTAATGCGCGAGCCAGATTTCGTTAATTGAATATACTAAGGATCTGAAAATTGCGTTGTTAAAAACAGTTGTAGAAAAATTTACATAAAAAGCGCAGCACACAAGCAAACAGTAGTAAACACACTAAATAAAAACAGTTCAAGAAGGAAAAAAACAACTATTTTCTAATTTAATTCGATGTTATAGTCCAACTGCATTGCAATTTGGAAACGTTAATTGCACAACATTACGTATAAGCTCCATTTCATTGGCGTAACCTGAAGGTCACCCATCGAACCATTGTTCGCTTTTCTTCACAAAGCTTAGGCAGATATGAACACTCGTTTCCTTAATTGTTGTCATGTTGAAAGCAACCATCAAACCTGACATTCATACAACAACATTAATAGGTCTAAAGCTCTGAACCGCATTATTAGCTTTCAGGTGATTTTCGGTGATATTTATGTAGTTACGTCATCCTCGTCTGCAACGCTTCCTCCATCTCTATTTCACTTTCCCAAACCTCGCTACTAAAACCCTCCCACACCTTCCCATCAAGATCTACTGCTAGGCAAGCCTGCACTAAAATTTACGACAGCACACTGCATCTCATTTCCAATTCCATCAGCTTTAGACAGATTAACAACAAAACCTTTGCATTTATCCATTCAAATACGGTGCATGTTTAGATTATATGTTCACCTTGCCGATGCTCTTTATACGAAAATTGTGCGCGTAATACCCATAACTTTTTAATACTAAAAAAATGTACGTACATGCTGCTGCCCAGGGAACTGAAGGCATGTAAGTATCAGTTCTCAGAGGCAATTTTATGAAACCGTTCAGCGAAGACGCACGCCTTATGTTTGAGTATCTCCACCTTACCATGCAAAATCTTTACTGAATTTGCCGCACTATCTTCTTCGTACCTCTATCTTCTTGGCGTCCATCTACTGTGCGCTTTCAATTTACACCTCAAAATAACTGTTGTTTTGTACGATAATCTTGGCATGTCAAATTAAAATTCAAATTCTTTGCCTGTCTATTACCGATAATAGCCTCACATCTGCAGATTCTTCCTTCAGAGGCTCGCTGTCGAAGTGCTGAAGGGTATACATCTGTTCAATCCTCGTTTTTTTGGTTCTTTTTTTCGCTGTTGCGGAAAATTCAATCAACATCTACTGAATCAGAAGCTTAGCTGTCTTTCCATTCCAAATGGTTTTGGTGTGGCTTCGCTTAAGCGTTTAAAATTCAGCTAGTTTTTTCATATATAAATTCTCATGTTGAATTCATAAGCGCGGTCAAGTTTTCTTATGTTTTTTGCTTAGGCGGAAATCACTAGAGCTTAGGTCGCACTGTGCAGTAGCCTAACTACTTATTTACGTTTAAAATTTGCTGAATTTTTGTCCTTAGCACATATAACTTTAATCTTGAACCCGTTCACATAGCAATTTCTATGCCGTAGTAAGCAAAGTCTAGTCTCATATAAAGATGAACAAACGGGTCCACAATCTTACAAAAAACCAAATGTTGTCTCATCTAATGAGTAGATTTCACCACGTTTCGCAACAATTGGGGCTTACCTCATACTACACATTCGCTGTACTAATGCTAAATTCTAGCACATCATGTCTACTAATACATTCACTTGTTTGCACTCTATTAGCCTGCTTGTCTTATGCAATTTGCCTTATTGAAGGCGGTATATTTTTCCATATTTCTGAATTTTTAGTTCATCTTAGTTACTTTATTTTTGCCCTATTTATCGCCTTTTTTTTCTTCTAACCCAAGTCTAATGTTGAAGGGCCATGCGTATTACTACAGCGGTGATCCATATACGATCAAAGTGTTCATTTCAGTGATATTTTAGTGATCAAAGTGGTTCAAAGCACTAAACGTTCTCATTCACTTGCAAAGCACCTTAACGTAACTCATTTAATTTTTGTTATCTGTGCCAGAAGGGAAGTATTCAACACTTTTATAACAACTGTTCTATAGCAGCTTCAATTGTAACTTCTTTCAAAATGAATCTTTTCATTATTCATAAAACGTGACACTAATTTCGAATAAATCACTTGTTATTACGTGCTTTTTGCGTTATAAAAGAAGGATTCCCTCTGAATCAGCAGTAAAACAGGGACACCGATCTGTTTGGAACTACTCCTTGTATTTGACTATAGTGCGAACAACCGAATATGTCCCACTGAACTGATCTACGTTGGCAAGCGGTCTTAGATTTTGAACAACATGGTGAAGTGGTAAACAAAACCTGTATGAATTGTTGCGTATCTGCGACTGCTTCAAAGTGCTAGTTCACGCGTATGATGTGTCTTCGACTATACATGAAAATGGCATAACGCATTTGACTTTAAATGGGTTCTGAACGAATACGAACGTGGATGTTTAATGAACGGGTGATTTCAAAAACGCTTGAGTACAACGCTCAAAGTCTTTTGACCATTTTGACCATATGGCATTTCAGTCGAGCTAACTTCTCCAAGGCAGAAGGTCTTATTCGGTTTCAGAAGTGCAATGAAACAGTTCATTTATGTGTTGAATTACAAGCATTTTGCTAGTCTTTAGCAAGCATCTGAAAAAAATGTTAGGCAACCTCCTTGTTTGGGAGCGGAAAAAGTCCCAGAAGGGACTTATAAAGATCATTACGATGAAGTAACCTAAAAGATATTATGAAATATACGTTTAAGGCAAACATTCAGGCCCATAAGCTGAATGAACGAGTGAAACACTCTCCGTGAAAAACGTTAGGGCTAGTGAAACCAGAAACAGCGGAAAATACCGAGGTCCGTTAGTCTTGTTGGCGAGCGACTAAACTAAACCAGTTATGGCCTCTGATGCCCTAAGTTCCCGAAGTGGCCGGATTTCTTGCGATGAATTAGCACGGCTAATAGATAATGAGCACAGTTCTCAAGTGTACGGTAGTTGAGTAATAGCTTCGCGCAACAGTAATCTTGTAACTGAAATAAGATCAAGTGTTATTATTCAACAACGTTACAAGTGAATTAATAAATCAAGTCAGATTAGCGCATATTTCAAGCTGAATGAGTTCGTTGCAATGACTCTCCTATATTCAGAGAAAAGAGTGCACCAGAATACAATCCTTTTCATTGGTGCAAACAATGCTGTCGCTGTCACAGATTCCTCAAAATTTTGTGAAGATATGCTGAACGACTTCCATAAAATCATTATTACATGCCGCGCTATTGAACATCTTCGGTTTTATGCACACTTCAATACAGAACATTATCAGAACATTATCAGAAATGAAGCTTACAAAAACCTCTAGCCCAATTTCGAACAGAGATGGCATAGATGTGCTAATAATTAAAGATAATCCTGCACACCAGCCATTGCAGTGAGTTATATGATGCTAATTTTTGTTGTAGACCTGCAATGGTTCAGGAAAAAATCGTCATTTACAGCACGAATAAAATGAACAACGCTTAATAATATTTTCGGTTGATTTTATAAAGAAAACACAATACGAAAGCAAAGAAAATGTGCATTGATAGCCTCTAAGCGAATGGTAATCACCATTCTAAGCTAACATACCGCCCCAACACCTAATGCAATGTATTTATGCAAAAAAAAAAAGAAAAAACGATATACGCATGAAGAGCGCTGAAAAAAAGTTGCAATGACGCAATGAGACATTGAGATCTGACAAACTCATCAAGCACACTCCGAGATTAGGAGGAGCTCATCAGACAATAATCCTCTAAGAAGCTCCCAAGGGCTCCATTTTTCGTTAGGTGACGATAGGGCTCTTTTGAGTGTGGAACGACGCTCTGCTGGGTGATTAGGCGCCATTCGAGGAGAGAGGTGTCTCTCAACAGATTTCGAGTGAAGCGTTCAATTTGAGGAATAAAGCCATGTTCGAGGTATTACGGTAAATATTTCCACTGATTAGGCGACATAATCAAAAATCGATAAACTGACAAAGACGTCTAGAAAATTAAGGAAAAGAGTGCAGCAACGGGCGCTAAATGGAAGAACTCAGTGGACTCATGCTATTTGAGTCGTCAAATTTGAAGCATTAGCAGATATATCGCCGAAGCGGTTAGCGGTAACCTCGTTGAGATATATGTGCGCTATCCGACATTTAGTTTCGGATACTCTTGGAAGGGATTGCTTGTAGTTAGTAGTGCGAGTGTGTATAAATGATCACTGTGAGTGATCTTTAAAAGCAATAACAAGAAATCAACATGCCAGTAGACTTAATAAAAGTATGCGCAAAACCATTGATGTTACTGAATTATAGCAGCATTATTCAACGTAACAAATCATCACTTATGAGGCGTAATATAGGTCACGAAAAAACTTAAAGATATTCGTTCGCCGTTCACTTTATGCATATAAATTGCACTAACACTCTCTTCCTTTAGATTCATCGGTCCTTGAAAAACTTTGTGGCCTCAGTCCACGAATGTCTATTGAAGGCTTGTAATTAGCTGAAATATGGAATGAATGAATGCGTTGTTCTACGGAAGACATAACTCCCTAAAGAACCAGCAAAAAATAAAAAAAAAAAATAAAAACATTGCATCGATTACATCAATTGCAAAGGACCAACAATGGCATGAATAAATTCTCGTCTGGCTCAACTCAATAACTCCGTAAAATCACTTCTTACTGTTCAGATCTGTGAAGACTGATGTGACAAATATGAAAACAAGTGAAATGCGTAGAACGAAAAGCTAATACAGAATAAATGGGCTCCGGCACTTCCGGGAGAACCGATTGCCCAAACATGAAAGAAGTGGATGAACGTGCCAGGAGAGCTTTCTAGATAACCGCTCTTCAATTTCCGTCCATCAAATAAACGAGTTTCATAAATAACCAACAAATATTGCGTATACGTAGCAGTGCAATCTGAATTTTATTATACACTCACGCAGTGCAAAATATATGCAAAAGCTTTTTCTTACTTTTAGATATGCGTAATGCAGATATGAGGAAGGGCAAAATCGAGATTGTACGCCGAATTATGTAACGCTCGCTTCAGAGTAAACCATGTGCAAAGAAGTACTTGCCTTGCTTGAGAATATTTTCAGAACAACGAAATGAGCATTATTTTTCTCAAGAAGTTAATTATGACAAGTTCGTTATTTCTTTCTATCATCGATGTTGTCGAATTATTTCATCTAAGATTTCTTTATATTCAACCAATTTCGCACAATAAACTTTTGCGTTTCTACGAATTGCGGGTTTGTCCCATAGGCAGTCAGATAAGCTTTGATGTTCATGCACAGTTACTCGAAAATGCATTTTTTTGCACAGTAAATTCGCAAAGGAGACTTGCGAAATAGCATGCGAAAATACCCTAATGAACATTCGCCATTCCATATATGCAACGGGTAGCGATTATCTCGTACCACCTGTTGCGCTAGAATCATCTTCGAATAACACGGCACCCGTTCTATGAGCAAAGAACTCTTTAATTGTCCATGATGGTTGCCACAATTAGAATCTGAAGAAATTGCCGCGAATCTTAAAAATTGAAAACTGTTTTCCTTCCGCTTATATGGGGGCATTAATTTCGCATCTTCTAGATACCATTTGCCACTTAACATCTGAGGCAGATTAGTTCGGTTTAATTAGACGCAGGGATCCTAGGAATTTTTCGCGGTGTTTTATTTATGCTTTACTTATACAGAAAATTTTTTTTTCAAGTCCGCCGACATCCTTCAGAGTTGGTACCGTCAACGACGTGAAGCAGGTTCCAATTCAGAAAATATAATTCCCTCATGTGGGACTGGATGGCCATTGCACATAATCCTTTATAAGTGCTAGTTCCTTTGGAATACACAGTGAAGCTTGTTCATTAATTATAGTTTAGCAAGCTCCATCCCTCGGTTCCATCCTTCAAAAACGACCCGTTAGTCAGGTTGCTCAATCTTTAGCAGAAATCAGCGGGTGCGCACAACAGGTATTATCTCCGAATGTCGTGCTAGAGATCATTTGATTTCAGCAAATTCAATGGAAGTGATTAGGTGATCTTCTTGATCCAAAGCATTTGATCCGTCAAATTAATTATGGAGTGAAAACTCCGCAACTCGCTTTCGGTCATCGAGCAAAAACATCGATTGCATCATATAACATCCATCAATTTCTACCGAACAAGTTGTTTAAATTATCAGTATAAAAATGCATGACAGACAAATAGACAGACATATACACACGCATCCTCATAATCAATGATGCGTTTCGCACATGGAAATTTCGAGAGCAGCATAAAAACGGACACGTGATCGCTCTTTCTCGATGTAAAGGACGATGCAAAGCCTCACATGCCATACTCTGGCTGCAGATACGAAAGTTTAAACGGATAAACGGCATTGAATTTACTAAACGAATGTGGGCAACATAAAAATTCGATAACGTGAAAGGCGCAATGAAAGAGAGCTTGCTAGCAGGCTGCGCGATGATGCCCGAAAACTATTTTGCTTTCCATAAATGAACACATTGTGATGACTCTTTGGCGGGCGTGAAGCCTCGGCCCTTCCTATTTTTAGTTTTTTCCAATTTCATATTTTAATTTATTGATATCAGATGAAAGATGGAACGATACTTTACCTCAGCAAAACAATAATCCTTCCTAGCTCAGTTCCAGTCAATTCTGTGCTCTTCAGCAAATTTCCTTTGCAAAATTTTATAAGGTCATGTA
>JAAVTS010004969.1:0-10884 GCA_022845575.1 Baylisascaris ailuri
CGTGGTGATATCGAATTCAAAATGTGTTACTCGAATCAGGATGCCCTAACGGTACCGGTTTCTCTGTTCTTCGCAACTAACGAAAATACGCCTTCATAGGAGTATGGTAATTTGTTCGGTGCGGTATGCGCGCAATGTGAAAATAATCAGGTATGGCGAGCATTAATATGGTTTTGTTCAAAAAGGTACAAGGTGAATTTTTTGCTGCATCAAAACATATTTCAGTGTATTCCATGAATTTTCGACTTGTAAAACATCATTGGAGACAAGCAAAACGGTAGCTAATTGTTATTGCTAAACACCCCAGCTACTGCGAACGTATCAAACAATTTCTAGGCGCAAACGCTGAGGTGGTTAGCTGTGATGACGTTTCGTTTGAGAACATGACAAAAAATGAACGATGCGATTTATATGAAGGCATGAATCACACCGATTGCAAATACGAAGCCGACTTCCACTCTGTCAACTATGAGGTTATTTATTCATTACAACCAAAAAATAAATATAAAAAAAAAGATAAAAAGTCTTGCATTTCAGTATCGAATGTTTTCTCACCGCCATAACCAATATAGTTCCAAGTCAATGTCGCGACAGCAATCGATTTATCCGTTTTGGTGGAGTGAAAAACCGTCAATCAAATAGTGTCATTCGCCTACTAATGCTCTTTTCTGTTTATGATCCCATGTGCGGAAATGCAGAATTTCATGGCATCCCTGATTTCCTCTTACATATATAAAGGTTCTTAGTCATCTTTAACATAGAAATGAAATGGGCATAAAATCAGAAGGTCTACTGGGTTATTTTTTGGGCTCTTTACCTTTTAGCTTTTCCAGTTATGGAGAGAACGATTTATTTTCCAAATAACTTAGTAAATAAGCAACAGAAGATTGCCTATTCGGGCCTTGCCTGCATAGGAAATTCTCAGTGGTCATTGAATAGTGATTTCTTCCTGATTATGCGTCCTAAGTGTCATGACAGCTTTTGGGTAACACCTTACAATTACAGTTTGGATATATATGCAGTGCAGCAAGGATCGTAAAGAACAGTATTTCATTTCAAATGATTGGAATTATGTTCGGTGCAATCGTGTTTGGACAACTCTCGGACACGTTTGGCCGAAGAAAGGTTGTTTTTGATTGTTCTCTGTTGAAGATATTTCAACTCTTCATTGCAATTTTTGCATTCACAACTAGTAGTACTCCTCTTTTACGTCAGCTTACTCCCATGGCAATTATAACGCAACAGGTTCCCTAAGCTAATTCCGCATCAGTTGGTGACGCCGAGGATGAGTTGATGAGTTGAGGATATGAGGCATATCAACGCGTTATTGGCCAAAGGTGAACAGAATTGCGAAAATCTTTCATACACAATGGCAGCATTAAGCACTCAAAAAGTTTCACCCAGTACAGTCGCGTCAATTGAAGCTAAAGAGGCCGAAAGCAAAGCGAAGCAGATGAAATCAAAATACAACTGCTGCTCCTAGAGGATTACCACCAGAAAGTAGGACAAGATCAAGTAGCAATACGAAATCTGCACTTGTGGAAACTGAGACAACCTACCATCACAACAGCAGTAAAGCTGATATTGTGTTGCTCACAAAGTCTAAAAACCTTCGATCGGGGTGTCAGAATTTATGGTCGCGTTTGAATCATGTTTTTTCTTCTTGAATCAGGTCGGTAGCAGGAGAACTTTACCCATAACTTTCATATACGGCATACTTTTGTGAATGAAAATTTAAAGTGAAGATTAAGAGTTGTTATTCAGAACCCCTGCATCTCCTCCCTCTCCGTCCCTAATATTAATTCACATTGCTCGAAAATTCTTTTCCGTTAGCGATTAACTACATGAATGAAAGCCATTCAACAAATTCTCTTCCTGAATACAACATTACTTTCAGACGCTGATATTCGGTTCAGCTGGTCTCATCGTGAGCGGTGCAGCATCGACTTTTGCGACTGGCTTGATTCCTTTCACGATCGCTCGTTTCTTTGTCATGTTCTTCACTGGTGGTAAACACAGGCAAGATTTTGAACGATTTATCGTCTGCTTAGACTGGAATTGGACTTGACCAATCACTCTTAAATATGGATCGCATCCATCGGATTTCCTCGCCGTCGCGTTTTAATTCCCTCAATTGAAACCACGGAACATAACATATGGAAATGCAAGCACCCATGCATATTTTCATGCTCGCGCATAAACATGCATGAACACCTTTACCATATTCGACCTCAACAAAAATTTGTCTGATGTATATAAAAACAGCACTAAGAGGAAAACATGTGCATGGATCTGTTTTCGGCGTGTGTGTACTGTCATTGACCTCTAGAACAATTTCCCATCGAAACTGTAGCCTCGGCATCCTTAATCCAAAATGTCAGTGGTGAGTGGCGGGCCGTGGCTTTAGATTGCTGTAGAACAATTTAGATTGCTCCGCTGCTTATTTAGAATTGCTGAAGGCTCAGGCTTACGGTATGGCTACAGTGAGCCAAAGTCACGGCATTCCACACCTCATAACGCTCCATGAGACTACAGCTAAGAACTTCAATATTCTAGAAAATATGTTGTATGTGGAGAAGGCGAATAAACCACTCGCCCCAGAAAAAGATCCACTGTGGCCTTTCAAGTTACTGAAGCATAACTGGGAAGCGGTTGGTATAGTTCGAGTTCACTTCACCGTGTCATGTATCTTTAAGTTCGTTTCAGCGTGTCTTACGTGTTTATGATGGAAAATTTGCCAACGAAGCATCGTATGTGGATCGTAACCGTGATTACCTATTCGCCCAACTATATTGTTTTCACCGGTATCGCATATCTGTGTGGTGAATGGAGATTGCTATCGAGAGTGGTTGCCGCCTTCACCATCCTTCCGCTTATTATGCTCTTGTAAGCGTTGAGTTATGAAGCCTTTATTTTGCTAATGCTTTCTTCATACCAGAATTGTTGCTGTTGCTCATGGCACATGATTATCAGTGAAGCTAGTAAATTCGCTGTTATGCTGTTTTCATCTCCTTAATAGATACTGGATATTCAATGCCAGTACATCCACCGTTTTGAGAAAGTAATATTTTTAAATAATTTTGTTTAGGAAAGATTGAACTGATGCACCAATGCGGTGAGAGATCAAAGAATGTTTGTTGGACTCCTACTCTCCATATTTTTTGATGAGAATCTTGGTGTGTAAACATTGAAAGACATTTTGCGTGTCTTCAACTATACCTTCTCACCGAATGCGGATTTTTGCCAATAATTCGATTATCTGAAGCTCACTGAGAAAAAACAGAAAGCCTATAAATTGTATGGGAAGCCTCCATTCATTTATTGGTATGTTGTGGTCTAATTACTAACAATTACCCTATGAGTTGACTAATGTGATACTTTAAAGGTTCATTTATGAGAGTCCGCGATGGTTGGTCAACAAAGGACTCATCGACGAGGCTCGTAAAGCAATGGTTGGAATAGGCAACTGGGATCGCACAAACACGCCTGAGCGCCTCGCAAATCTTGACCGAGTGCTCGACAAGGAGAGGCAGCGCAATTCATCGGTAGGATTTAGTACTTCGGTTCAGCCTTCGGGATGAGACGACTGGTTGAGCACTGTAAAGAGAGGGGCATTATATAATAGAATTGGGTGTAAACGATTTATGCGGTTTCCGGTAAGAGAGCTCTACGTTGCGACAAAATTGAATGATAGAACACTGTTTCCAACAGTTGTTGTGCGTCAGGCATTCAGATCTTTTCCCATTTTTGTAAGCTTATGTAAATTTGCATCTGCGAGGTGGGCGCATCATGACGTCATGTTTATAGGCGTATATCCTCTTTCTTCAATAGTTTTCCTTCGAGGTGAGCGACAAAGCTGAATTCATGAAATGCATTGCTCATGATGTGAACCAGTGCACTGATTTGGAGGTTTGTAAAGAATTATAGACATTCAAATATGCCCCAAAAATTATGCATTTTATGGCGGCATGCTTCAACTTTCGTTATAGTTTCATCATGAAAGGCTAAAGTTTTTAGTAAGAGCTGTCGAACGAATAAAATATCAAGGATTTGTTTCGCTCATTTCATTAGTTGCTGTCGAATCATGAAACTGTTTAGTTAGATGGGTGAGATGCAAAATCGCAAATTCAACTGTGAAACAGCGTGATGACCTCTACTTTTTGTTCCATGGTTTTTAGAAAACTCCTTGGCTTACAGGAATGGTGATCGTTAGATAGATGAGAACTATTAATAATTGCTGAATTATCACTGATTCTAAATATTCGTTTTCCATCAATCCATTGAAGATGTATTTAAATGCTTATCGACGGAAATCTAGATGAACTGATAATGACCAACCAGTTTCGAAGACAGTTTCAGGCAAAGAGCATAATAGGCCTTTATTGAATGCTGATAGCAAACCCTCGTAGAAATGGATGCATGTTTATAGTTCAAGCAACCTTGGGTTCATTTTCCTTGAAAATGTTTGTGAAAGAAGTGATTTTAGTCTGGTGATGATACGCCACGTAAACGTTACTACACCTATCATTTGTTCTCGACGGCAGCACTTGCCACTTACACTATTCTGTTTGCGTACAGCTTGTAAGTTTCTATTATTCCTCTGTCATTTGCAAACGTTTGACACAATAGTGTTAATGGGCACTGTTGCTATTACTAGCTTGTGAATGGTAATTTTCATCCACAATATGTGTCATTTGAAGGCACTTCATCAATAAACCCAAAAAACATTTGCATGCAGTGGAACCTTTCAACAAGTACATAATTTAAGATGCTCTCTTTATGTCTAAGCCTGATATGCCTTGAGCACCTGTACTATTACATTTGGTGAAATTTTGCCCTTGCTAGTAGTGAGCGGAAGCTCTAGTTTATGAAGGATTGTTCAAGTCAGTGGTCTGTTGGATGAGCACGAATTGTGCCGAAACATCTGCCTTCTTATTCCGGTTTCCTACCATCTTGTGTTTGTTTTTATCGAAAACAACACATGCTTTGATTCCAACGCTAATTTTTTTTTTTAAATTTTCGCTCTTTTTCATCTCCGCTCATCCATGTAGCAACATTCGAGAGCCTTTCTTGCAACAATTACTTCCACTTCAAATGGCTGTGTTTTTTGAGAAATCACCCTGTAGACTTCATTTTTAATTCGCAACTGTATAGCATTTGCCTTGCATTCGATTCTTATTTACAGCAAAAATATGCATGTCAGACTATTTCATTCTGGCGTACCTTCTTGCATACTGCGTTAATTTACAACTTGGAACTAACAGATTTCTTCACATGCTAATTTTAGTACATTCAGATATGTTTTGTCAATGTGCTTGCCCATGTACATTAAACTTTGTTAAATTGTTGAGGATGACAACAAGTATAATCTCATACGGACTTGTGTTCAACTTGGAGAAGCTTTCTGGATCGCCATATCTGAACACTATCATTGTTGGCTCATTGCGTTACTCGATTAACCTTCTATGCGCCGTAGTGGACGTTCGTTTCGCATGGGCTGGTCGCCGTCTTCTTCATGGCGTCGCTATGTCCTTCATTTCAGCTTGTCTCGGACTGGTGTTCATCATCGTTGTACTCGGTCAGTTATTTCATCTCCAGGACATCCCAAATCATATAAAGTCCTTCGACCGAAGTGAGCTTGTTGTGGAAGGTTCTAATGTCCTTCTACTCTTTTTCCAGTGGTACAGAAATTTATTTTTTGAAGCATGCAAGTTAGGCAGTAACAACGTACGTAATGACAAGGTTGACCATGCAAGTTTGCTTCGCTGAGCTGCACTAAGTGCAACATGTTGACGAACTCACTTTCCATTCGGAGCAAGTTGTGAGATACCGTGCTTGCTTTTATTTGTTATGGCACTGGGGAAGGGGGGGGGGGGGGAAAGAGTGATGATTGTGGGTGCTGAAACATACCTATGGTTCCAACGTTTCCGCAATTTCTTAATCAAAAAGACCTTTCCGTAAGGTTGCAGCGGATCTTCTTCAGTACTACAGAAATTAAATCTGGGCCGTTATCACGCACATACGTATACACACTAACTGAGGCACACGGGAGACTAACAGTCCCAACTGTCGTTGAATGTAACGCCGTGTTGCTGCACGACCTTCCTTTTAAGTTTAAATCTCACTGTATAAGTGGTTCTGTGAGGTCACAGAGTTTACATTTACATTGGTGGTATTCCGAAAAACTGAAGAAAAAACGTATTGAAAGCCAATTGATGTTGCAAGCAGAATGCAAGATAAGAGCGATTGTATGTAATGCTATTTGCTGTTGTTGCAGTAAATATTTGATCTCGATGGATGATGTCATCTTCACAGCGTAACTTTTCAGGATTGCATTTCCCGAACTTGATTCGTATGACGGCGCTGTCGGCAGCTGCAATGGGTAGTCAGATTTACATTTTGAACGCCGTTGCTCCGTCGGAACTATTCCCGACTCCAATCCGTAATATTGGCATAGGCTTCATTCAAACGTGGAATCGTATTGGTAACATTATTGCGCCTCAGATCTTCGTCATTGTGAGTCACCGTATATTTTTCTTATCGGAGGAGTGCTTGAAAGGTGCAGGACAAAACAAAATATTTTTAATATGCCGTGAAATATCATATTCAACATCAAAATACTTTTTTTGTGTTAAGCATTCTTGTGTGCCTCGGCAGAAGCACATAAACACATGCAATTATTCTATTATACTAGAAACTTTATTCTTTAGCCATTCACTGAGGTCATGGCTGCTGTATTGGCTTTACGTCCTTCAGAAATTTTTACAATGATATTTCCTTCGTCCACTTTTAGTGGTTTCTTCGCTAATTTTCGTCATCAAGTTACATTGAAATTCTTTCTCTTTCTTATCACTGACTGCTCTGTTTTTTTCCGGCATCATTTCTAATTTCGATGTTTATGATACGCGGCAATGTTTCAGGGTGAATTATGGGGACCACTACCCTATTTGGTGATGTGCGGAATGAGTCTCATCGAGGTGATTGCCTATGAGACATTTGTGCCAGAGACCAAAGGAAAATCATTACCCGAACGTATGCCTGGCGAAGAGGAGAAGGCAAAAGATGCGGAGAATGGCAAACTTACGAATGGCAACGATGAACATGTGCCTCTCAAAGAAGTCACCAATAAGTAGACTAATTTCCCCGTCTTCAGTTGTTTTATGATTGATTTTCTATCCAGGCAGTCTTGCGAAGATTCGGCATCCCAGGCAGTGAGCATTAAAATGGCTTATTCAGTACGTTTCGCGTCGTTACTTGCTTTAGCTTAAATTGTGGAAAGTTCATTGCTGAGGTGCACCTTAATGAGTAAATTATGATGGACGTGACAATCTTCGTGTGACTGCCATTTCTCTTTTAAAACCTTCGTAATGAACTCACTGCTCTATTTCTTTCCCATGGGAATCCTACAGCCGTCAGTTGTTATCTGTGCAACAGAGACATCGGAAATGGGGACGCTTTATATTGTTAACGAAAGAAACTAGGCAAAAATAAGTAAAACATTTCAACTATGCAGTTTTTTTTTTTAAGTGGCTTTTCGGACTATCTAATTTCATAACGAAATGCTCATTTCTTGCCTCAGCTTTGTTTACTTCATCATCGATTTTCCTTCGATACTCAAACTGCCCGTTTATTCGACTCAGTGAGCTCGATCTTCTATCTTATGTTATTATTTATTAACTACTTGCACTTGAAACTTCTATTCAGCCTTCAGGGGTGCGCAGTGAAGAAATGGCGTAGATAAGAGATGGAGCTCTCAAGAAAGATTAGGTGAGGGGTCCTTATTTTCCTTACGATTCTTCCTCAAAAACGCAAAATTCGATTACAACAGTTCAGATATTCTCTATTCGACCAATATGATGGCTCTGTTATCCAGGCAAATTTCTAACACTTATTATATTCAATTCTTACCTCTTTTTACATTACTTTTGCTTTTCTTCACTTGTTTGTTTTTAGAATGATGGTGGTAGTTTCGACAGTCTATATTTTTAATCTATCCTCTCGTGTTACTTTTACATATCTTTTGCAAGTTTTTGCAAAATTGCATTGTGGTAGTGTCGTTATGTTCGTTCATCTGTGTGTATGCGTAATCTTTCCGGTAGCATGTATGTGTGGTTTGTCCCTTAATTTCAATTCATAAACGAAAAACGCTGCACCAATTAATCTCGGTGGTCTATGCGCTACATTGACCATCAAACGCCTGTTTGCATTCAAGTACTCAGCCCCTTCGTAAACTGTAGTGTGAGAGTAATATTGGATTCACATTTTTGATGGAATTCGAGTATGGGCAAAACATTATTTCGGTCTGGATTTGCACGATCAGCAGTTTTATCAGAAAACATTAAGCTAGGATGATAGAAAACGAATCTGTCGCTGTTGATTGGTTCGTGAGATGGAGTTCTGGAAAAGCGTTCTTAAATGTGGTATTTGCACAAACCATAGTACCGTGGTACTCTTTGGAGCGATTTTTCAATCGTTCAGGGTTTGAGGAGTCTGTTTTAAACTTGATGATTTAGTGTCATTTATTGAAAGTGAAAATTTACTGTACTACATTTTCCTGTCAAAAGTCTTTAAAATGTTGAATGTTACTTGAAAGTCTTGCAAATCGGTGGAAGATGATCGTGCAGGTAAGTTATTTGGCAGGGTTCTTTTGTGATAGCTGGTTATGAGACAGGTTATATCGACTGAGGGATGAGACATTTGAAAAGCAACTGTAATAATATTACCTTGTCATTTCCTACCTTTATGTGTGTGAATGTGTTTGTGGTTATTTACTGTTTTGGAGAATGGTGGAGTTCTCCATTTGTTTATGCTGGAAACATTCTCGATGATACGATGAGCTTTCTTATGATTAAGAGTTTTGTTGTTGATTAGGCTCGAGAAATGTTTCGGTTTTATTGACAGACTGACAGCGGGGAATAAAATTTTCTCTTTTCTAACATTTCACGTTTTATAACCGGAAATTTTGCTTCAGAGGTTCAGAATGAAAGCTTCCTCAACTGATGGTGCAATACGTCATGTTCTAATCAAACCAAGTACTAAAGATGCTTCATTTAGTTAGTAAACACATAGCGACGCTACTTAGATGTTGACTATTGTCTAAACTCTGGTCATTACAGTGCCATCGACGGTTAACAGCCATGCCATGCAGTAATATGATTGCTCAAAAAGCGTTAGCAGTTGTCTGCTAAATGCAGTGCTTTAATCGGGTGGGTACCTTTCGTGTTTGAACTTTCTACCGCACTATCCGTGCTCATATCCACAAACCCAGTTGTGGATGTTTTAAGTACTGCAAATGTTTTTTTTTTTTCAATCTCCTCAGACTGCTGCACTCACTTCACTGTTTTTTCAAAAGCGTGTGAGGTCATTTTGGGCATTGTTCAACACTTCGGTTTACAACTGGAATATAGGAGTTATAAAAAAGTGAAAAGAAATTGAAATGGGAAACAGCATTTCGAGCATCACATCTTACAGCTTCTCAGAAGTCTGGCATACAATTGCAAAATGCTTTCTCATGCAACAGAAACTTATTCAGATGCCTTCTGCACCTTACTACGTCATGTACAATCAAGTTTTGAACCTGACAAAATGCTTTATTTCTCACATGCGTCGGAATCTGAACTCTGCATCTTAGAACACGGATGCTAACAGAGGTAGAAAAGTTCCAAGTTGACAAAGAGCTCCTATTGCTGCTGACCTGGTACAAAGTTTTGGATCACAGGAGGACGCGTGATGAAGAAGCTTGCTTATTGAACATCTTTGTTAATCCATGCAACAGTGAATTATATGTAATCTGTGCACAAGTAAATCTTTGGAATACAACATTATTAGGTCTTTCTTTACAAAGATCTTTTTATATTTGGTCAACCTTCGGACCGGTGAGGCTAAATGCCAAAAGGCACATAACGTTGTTTCTCCAGTTTGTTTTTGAATTTTTTCTCATATTCACTGAAACTTTGTTTCGACGTAACCATAACCATAGCATATATGCAAAGTGCTTCTCAAATTAGCATTGTGAGGCCGGTACAAGATAGCTAGCTACGTAAACATTTGATACGCCTTGTTTCCTATTCGGTCGACGCTGAGTGCAGTGTCGCTATTTACTATGTGTCGTGGACAAAGAACCAATTTTTCGGTGACGAAATTTCGACCATATTTTTTACTGAGAACACCAAAATGAAGTTGTAGACCCCACAAGAAGTCTATATGATGTTGCACTCCATCATTTTACCGAGTAGATGTGGTATAAATCACTATACATATTAAATAAACAGACCAAAGAAATGCTATAGCTATTTTTCACAGCTATTATTGTAGGCTGTAATGGTCGTCTCAATCGAGGCAGTTCATTTGATAAAGCGATATGACTGGCTTTTAACGAAATAATTACTGCTAGGATAAATGAGTGGAAAGAGTGTAAGATTTTGGAGAGTACGAGAAACATGATGCAGCATAAAGGCGATAAAAAAACAAGAAGGCATCATTGTTGTGATCTGATAGGAACACTTCATTCACACTGTAATGCCGTTCTTTAGCTTTTACTGTTATAATCTCAGTTGTTATTTAATTGTCTTACTTTACTTTTTTACTTCACTTTAATGTCACCTGCTCAATAGCGACAACAATGACGAGAAATGTAGTTAACCTTAATTATTATCATGCAAAGTTGCAACATTCTGCAATTCCCAACGTAATGGTGAAGATATGACTTAAAAACTGAGCAGCTATTGGAATCCGGTTCAAGACGTGAGCTTCCATCGCTTGGCCTTTGTCCCATTCTGTGCACATTAGTTTCGTATTTCACACATAACAGCATCCTGCATATCTAAATACAACTACATAACAATAAAACAATAAAATAACAGCTTTTATTCGGTCTTGAGGCTT
>JAAVTS010004973.1:0-10871 GCA_022845575.1 Baylisascaris ailuri
ATTCTTCAGATATATTCATCATGCAGATAAGCTACTGTTTACAGGTATGTCACTTGTTTACTTTCTATAATTAAAAGAATTTTTCTCCCTATTCCTACGATCATCTCGAAAGCTTGGATAAACTTCTATATCCTCTTTGCATAACCAGACAACACGCAATACAATCTAAAGGTATGTTGCTAATGTCAGCATTGTGCTAATTTTGCACAAGAATTAAGCGTGCGAATCGATTTCCACGCGAGGTTGTTTGGTCAGTTGTGAGCCCCTATACATTTATTTTTGATATCTATTTTAGTGAGATGATCACTCGCAACCCATCTAATTTTCAGTCACTGAGTCGATCTTTCTGACCATTACAATAATTCGCAGCAATATCAGTTCTGCTGAGAATTTATGCAAGTGAGGAACTATGAAGGAACTGTGGGATACCCACGTTGACTATACAAATGGACAAAGTGAATAGTTTCTGAGAATAGAATGTAGTGAAACCCGCTCATAATTTTAAAACAAGAAATCAAATGAGCCTACGATAATCGAACGACTCTAAGTTACGGTCGCTTAACCTGTTAATGTAATTTTGCTGCTACAGACTACGATGAATTTTCCGAATAGTAATACGGATATAGTGCCTTCGAATATTTTCTAACAGTTTAATATCCGAAACGAAAGAGAAAGACCATACAAGGGTGCAGTATTCCAAAGTGAGTCGACAGCATTAGTGATAACATTTCGATAAAGCTGTGCTATTTTGTGANGAGAGTTGTAAGTGTAAGAAAGAGCTTTCAGATTGTGTGATTGTGTCGCAACTATCCTTTCTGCTGGCATATTTATCGTTCAAAACGATCGAGAAATATTTCATTCGTGAAAACCTTACAAAGACACTCATGTTCATCTCGCTGCTCTTCTTCTCTTCGATAATATTAATGAAATGTTCGATTGATTCATTCGTAATGTCTGAACAACAAGCGAATCGATCGAGTATAATCGAAGTTGTAGGCGAAAAAGTGGGAAAGACCTTATTCGGTTAGTGATTGATATTTCTAAGGAATGTTTAGCGTGGTTGCCGTTGTGATAAAGCCTGAGGATTTTTCAGTGAAATTTTTTCCGCTATCTCAGTTAGCTGCTATGAATGTCCTATGAAAACGATAACTTCGATCATGAAGATGCAAGTCAGCGATGCGAAATCATTTATCTTAATAACGTTGTGCTGATAGAATTTTGTGTTTCTTGTGATGATGTTTGTGCGAAACGATTTTCACATGCATAAAATGGTAAATTACAGAAAGTAATTGCTTTGCTTTCCGTTATCAACACTATCGACCCAAAAGAATAACGAGTTCAATGCTGCACAACGCTCAACTGACCAATGAACGTTTTCTGCTTTATTGGCCAAATCACGATCACTATTCCTCACAGGATCCATTACTAGACAAATACTTCAAATCAAAAGGCATCACTATCTGGCTCCCTGCATATCACAAGGTGAATTCTCTTTTGGAAAAACCGTTGTTTAGGTTAACATAGTGATTTTATGCAGCAGTTTATATTAGGATACTAACGATGGGAATATGACCTTCGAAGATGGAACAGTGCATCATGCTCGCAAGTGTAAGGGAGGAGAGCTAATGAAGTCATGATAGGGCATGATGGAGAACTCTTATTGACGAAACTGCCGAAAACTTGGGTACTTCTGGATTTCTTTATCGTTCACCTCAACCTTTTGGTTCTTCAAAGTTGCAGATATCACAAAATCAACGGTCACATGAGTCGACATTATGGTGTTGGTGTTCTGAGAATCGAAGCCTACAGCAGTTTTGAACATCCTGCAAGTGAATAGCAACTGGTTTGGTGCGAGGCGCGTCAAGTGGAAGATGCTGGCCCAGTCTGACATAAGAGTATCAGTTAACGAAAAATTTTGAGTGCACATCAAACCACAAACAATAGAAAACGATGCTGATTTCTAGAATCAAGGCCGAATGAAAGCTGCCTTTCGAACTTCATTAACTTTAATATAATAGAGCTTTAAGCAACATTTTAATGAAAGATGAATACCTATTGGTATAGATAAATTTCTGGGATTTGCTCTTCCAGGAGATTTGCGTTATATTGTTTTCCTCCAAATTCTGAAATTGTTTCCCTCTCTGGAATTTCTTCTATTTTACCTTTTCCCGCAAGTGCAAAAACGTATGAGATCGGTGCATGAAATTTGATAGATGGAAGACATGTGAGATTTCAGTTATATCTAGTGGATGGAGAGAGCGTTACCATCTATACTACTGATGACTGTCAAAACGGAAAAAGAAAAATTGCTTTCACTGACTGGATGGTGACATGAAAGGACGAGGGAATGACTCTTTGCACAGTAAAGAATTGGGCACAGTCAAACCACTGTCTTGTATATAAAAATGGTGCTATGAGTGATGCGATTGTGTTCAGTTCCGTTGACCGTCATCAAACAGAATGCTATTGTTGCAGAATTCCGGCAATGTGAGCATTGCAGTTTTTGGTAATAGCTTCGCTCATCGATCATTCAGCACGATTGTTGAAGTTTTCGGACACCGTGCTAAAGAGATAAGGCTCATCGCAAATCCTGGATGTCCACCATTTATCGGTTCTATCTTCACAGAGATCCCTGGAGTTGAATGTGATTCATTTCTCAACGCCAGTGTCGAGCTTATAGAGGAGATGAAACCGGATATTACTTTCATTATCTTTCGGTAAGGAGCAAATAAATTTTTTAACTTCCGTAAGCGAAATAGACATTCGCTTTGAAAAACTCTTAGCATTATATTCATCTGTGGGAATGAACTCTGGTGCTTCGTTTTCATCAAATTTCCAGTAAATTTTGATGATATCAGATTTTAATTGCGTTTCTGAAGTAAACTGTTGCCACTGCAGATTTTGATCTGCTATTTGAGTTTTGTGATTGGGGAATTATTATCATAGACCTGCAAAATCACGGCAGCAATTTCATTGATCGTGGATTTTCATAATCTGTTATCGCGTTTTAGAGGATACGGTCGGCTACGACCTCTGACCCCTACTAGGTTTGAAAACTCCAAGATTACATCATTCTCTCACATCAAACTGCTCACGCTAATTCGATTGAATTTCGCATTGCCAGTTTCAATGAACGAAAAACTACACAATAAAAAGGAGATGAAAGTTATAAAAAGGAGATGAAAGTTTCGAGCGTTTAGAAAATTTCCCTCGGATTTTTGCATCTATTTTTGACAAGGAAAAACCCTATTCTCCTTGTCGCGAACTATTTATGTTATTTATTAAAATAAATTGAATTCTTGGCGAGACGATTATAGCCAATCATATCATTGTACGGGGATTCCCGACATAAAGATGTACTTACCTCCGAGGATCGGCACAGTACTAGACTCGTAGATACGTTTCACTAAACAATGTGTCAAGAGAGACATTGAATTAGTTCTTAATATTTATCAGCAGCTATTACAACCATCTTGGAATAGAGAAGCATTCAAAAATTTCTAATAGGAAAGTAGAAAAATTTCAGGCGCTGAAATTCAGCTCATAGAAAAGGCAACGGATGCAAGAAGAATTGAAGTGAAGCGACTGTCTTATGTTGCTAAAGAACTTACAATTTGCTGAAGAAATGCAAAAGAACAAACGAACTTATAACGGAATTTCATCGTTTTAGCTTTTGCGGCTACAAATGATAGCGCTAATACTCTTTCTGTGATAGTCCTATCAGCAATTCGCCTTCCAGCAGTCTCTCATCCAGTACTGAATCATATGATGCCGCACTGTCAGCGAGCCTGAATTAAGAACGATTTTGGGCTCTAGAATTCTTTCCTTAGGCCTCAGTGGGAAAATTTCTGAAGTTGTAGTCGTCTGTCCTGACAGTTTAATTCTGCCAATTTTTAGTTGGTATAGTGCTGGAAGTTTGCCTTGACCATCACGGTAGCAAATTTCTCGCACCTATTCATATTGTCTACTGTGGAGATCATTGTACGCATCGAAAGTGAATGAGGTTGATAGCGCTGGAACAATTGCTGAAGGTTTTTTTAGGTACCAGTTATTATGCAGTTGACTGAAATAAAAACACAGATTTTTCTTTCCAGACCATCTCCTCCAATAA
Source organism: Baylisascaris ailuri (assembly GCA_022845575.1). Classification (NCBI taxonomy): domain Eukaryota; kingdom Metazoa; phylum Nematoda; class Chromadorea; order Rhabditida; family Ascarididae; genus Baylisascaris; species Baylisascaris ailuri. Next base: position 4,112 of record JAAVTS010004973.1, read on the forward strand.
ACTCACCGATTATCGACTTATCAAAGGATGGTCAATTCAGTAATATTCAGCATACAATCGACCGGATTTCAGCAGTAACAAAACGCATTATCATTGAGTACCCATTACCAGTAAGCACTCAGAGGTGATTGCTTAATTTTTCGAATTTTGTTTGTTCATTCATTGCGCTACCACACCAGAAATATCCAGCATTCCTACATCTTAGTATTTTGATGCGAGAAGTTCCGCAGGAATTGTATTTGCAGACGCTGATAAGCCGAAGGTTAGCTTTTTCAGATGCAGAGATTTTGGGAAGCAGAAAAAATGGCAGGAAATGGAGCTTCCAAATAAAACTCAGAAGGTGTATAACTCCTTTATCGAAATTTTCCCACTCTAGGCGCCAGTTGTATGATAAAATGCAAAATGATATGAAATTCATAAAAGATAATAAGATATCTGAACCCAAACCGTGATCCAATGCTCGTTGAACAGCTAGTCGAAATTTCAATGGCCAACAATCCTATTTATTTCTACTTGACTTTAGAGTTTTGCTGTAGCGACGCTCGGGTTGCCATCCTTCATGCCCGTGTAGCTGCGGTTTGCATTTCCACACTCAGCTGCGACGATCACTGAGGATCAGACACGCAGTCGTCACTCCGTGACCTACTCGGAGCCTTTCCAGTATGACAGGACCTGATAATTCATAACGCATCGTTGGCATAGCCTTCTAGAACCCGTTGCCTGTCCCGTACCACGAAAATCTGATCGAGTATGCCTCGCATACATCTGCAAGTGCTTATATGCCCCTACATAAATGCACATACACGCACAGCACATGACTATGAAGAACCAAAGTTTTTGAACGTTCGATTTCTTCCATCACAAGTCGTTTTGTTCAAAAATATATATGTCTACAGAATTCTTCGCTGAAATCAGTTATTTCCGAGATTTCTGTAACCTACTATGGCACTTACATTTTTTTTGAGTGAGATTAACTATTTTCGCAAATCTCGTCTGATCGATTAAAAGAATTCAGATCTTACACTCCTTTTCTCATGGAGCATTTCCGAGATGCAAATATCTCCCTCGATGATGTGAAGATCGATTATTCCGTCTTCTGGAACGAAATGAAACATATCTTCAAACGATTAGACAACATAAAATGCACCAATTGTGATCGAATATATGCTCACAAATTGTTTTGCGATTTCAAAGTGAGTTCGTCGTTGTGATTGGTTTATTGATATAGATTTCAGGTTGTAACCCCTTTGATCATTCGACAATCGATAAAAATTAGAAAATTTTCCAATTTAGAGAACGCACGAGGAAGTAACCATCATACGACGCATTTGGCAATATTGCATTAGTGACTATTATTTGCTAAATGGCTTTTTTTTAAAATATTTTTTGCCCCAAATTTGTGCAAATCTATGATGTGGCGCTAGTCTGCGCTCATCGAAGGTGCACGCATTACGAAAGGTACAAGTGGAGGTTGCATCTTATAGGTAATACAAATGTATAGAAATGCATTACCAATTTGACGTCCATATATGTGAAAAATAGAAAAGCAAAAAAGAGCTGCGATTTCGATTCAACTGTCGTTTTCGCATCGTTCCGTTAGTAATTTCAATGAATATAAGTTAGAAGTGATATTAGGGTGATCGTCATCCCTTTTAAAAAGGGGATGACGATCACCCTAATCTTGATGGCTCACTCCTTTGATCTTATCGCATCTTTCATTTTGTTTTTTGTATTTTTTACCACTGAATGTCTTCGATGCTATACATCATCTATCACTGTTTTTCCTCATGTGCGCAATACTGGGTGATCATGCTTTGTCACTGCAATTATTGCTCGTAATGTAATTTTCATCCTTTTTTAATAGTTCTTAATCAAAGAGTTTTTCTGCTCGTTCTGAAATGACATCTTAAAACCTTCCTAAATGATAAACTTATCTCCTCATTCCGCGTTCTTCGAAGGTGCTCAAGCGCGATCCTACGAGTAAGTGCGAAAGTATGAGCTTGTTAACTTCTTCATTCATGAACTTCACTATCCTATCATGCATGCCCTCTTTATGACAGCCCTTCCATCTGTTTATTACGTGCTTTTATTTCCAATTATTGAAAGAGTTGGTCCATATAATGCGGCAATCTTATTGGGATAAAAAGAGCACGCCGTTCTGTTCTTTTTGAACTCTTCTTGAATACGCAGACGTCGATTATCAGCGAAAATTCTTGCATCGCTTATTTCTTCATGATGCAAGTTTTCTTCTGAAATTCTTAATATGCTGAGAGAATGGCTTTCAAACGATGTTCTTAAGCTTTGTTGTTTTAATATTGACTAATGGGAGAAACGAAGCGGCAACGGGCATCTAACGAAAAATTTTTAGCCACTGTTTCGATTTCTTCGTTGTGCAATCAATGGTTCACTCAAGCACAAATGCAGAAATTGAACCAACGAATGACTTCAACGAATTCTTTTCTGGATAAACGGATTCAGTACCTTCCTATGGAAACATCGGAATGAATAAGGCTTCTCACTAAAAATTGCATGAGTTAGTCTACTGAATCCATCATCCCTTTACCTTTATTTGGTGTACAATCGTTGGAATACTCTACAAGGAGTTTTTAGGAACCTGATCTAGAGATACCTTGCATGATGAATGTCGCGACAGTTATCACCTAGTGGGAAAATTGTCTGCTATTAAATTTTTTAAAATATTTTAGTAGGTGCAGAAAGTAAGGTGCAATGCAAAGGACTATCAAAGCAATGATGATGAGCATTTTTTCAGGTTTGCCGAGTTTTTGATCCGGAAAACTTGTATTCGTTCTTCGATAAGGATACACATTATAACGACTATGCGATGAAATGCTTTGAAAAATTGTACGCCGACGTTATCGACGAAAATTATGCAAACGGTATTATTGGATGATGACATAATCGGAATTTACAGCTTGATGACGCTGATTTCTTACCATATAATGAGGACGTAATGCTAGTGTAGTTTGCCACGAGCATCGACATCAGTCATGCCCGTATGTGTGTGTGTGTGGAAGAATTGTATAAAAGAATAATTTGCTTGTAAAAACTTAAATTTCTACCCTAATTTAATTTCTCATCGATGAGCAGTAATGGTGTAGTGTTCGATAGTACTTCAATTGAAGAGAATACCTCAATAGTACTTCCACCGGTGTGGTGAATTCGCTTCATTTGGACATTAGCTATTTGTTAATAACGCTAGCTGCTTATATGTTTGCACAGCAGTCATTGCATCACATAATCTAAGAAGAATGAGGAGAACGAAGTTCACGTAACTCGAGTAGATTGGCAGTCTCATTTCTACTGTTTTCTTCATTATAAATATTCACTTTTTGAACAATCAGCTATAATCAATGCAATAAAAGAACTATAAAATTCTAAAGTTCGATGCTTTATTAGAGAAGAATGATTTTTTTCACAATTGATGGATTTCATTCTTCTTACAGTAAAATTTAATTTGACATGTTTTCAACACGAACTACCCGCACAATAAAATCGAAGACCACTCACTGTATAGGTGTTTACCAACATATTGATCAACGAAATGGCAACAAATGTCTGTTCGGCGAGCAACAATTGCGATCTGAATTTAAGGCACATGATCGGTTTTAGGAAGAATTGTGGCATCGAACACCTCAAAACGCAATTTGCATTTATATCTTTAAAACATTATGATTCGAAGTGCTGTGGGAAGGCATGAAAATTTATGCATTCACACTGAATGCCAACCAAACAAGAAGCAATTCGGTGTTCTACTCGATAACGCCGACCAAAGAAGAAAGCTTTTTGCAAAGCGGGGAGTTATAGCATAAAGTCAGCAATCTGTAACAGATCAAGAGTTGAAACCCTTTTCAGTAAACCATTATTGATTTTATTCACATCGTTTCGCCGCCTCAAACGACGGCACACTAACGGCAGTGAAATTCCAACACGATTCCGGGAACACGAAAGCTTTCAGGAAGAGATCTTCGTATATTGTTGCTGTTGTGTCCACGAATATGCACAAAGGATACAGTGTGATCGCCATTCGATCCAGCATAATGGCACGGTGTAAAATATAATTGAACGGTTATCCGATCTTAGGGATCGTTCGTCGGTAAGAAATATATTGAGAGATTGATTATATATGTTTGATGTTTTTGAGTTATGAGCCAACTGAAGTCCGGCTCAGACTGCGAATGACAATGGGATGTTTTCGATGACCAATGAAAACTTCTCCCAGACGGGGACGAACCCGCGACCTCTCGCTTGCCGGGCGAGTGCTCTACCGCTGAGCTACCGCGGGCGTTTTCACTAGTCGTCCGCAGTAGCTCAGCGGTAGAGCACTGGCCCGACAAGCGAGAGGTCCCGGGTTCGCCCCCATCTGCGGACAAGCTTTCAGATTGATTATAAGTTTGCGACCGTTATGCGAATAATGATAATCGATGGTTATAGATCACGAAAAATGTTGACATATTCAGATCGTTCGCATAAAATCAGGAAAAACTCTTTAACTGCTCAAAAGTTAACATAAAGAATGAATAACAACGGTTTATGCACACTGGCATGTGGCACACAACTGATTGAATCATGTATACATCAAACGGCGCCATCAACTTTGCTCTCATATTGATGGTTCATTAGGGAGCATTTCAGCTGCCTCTCAAGGACATCGCCGTTAAATTAGAATCTGTCTTGTGAATGAGTTATTATGAACCATATCGAGTGCTTTTGAGAATCTGCTGAAAACGGGCTTAACAGTTTCATGAAGGAATCACACAAAACTGACGGCACCTCGACCAAATTTCTGATTGGCTTTCATTACCAACCAGAAGGTCGATCTGTCGCTAAAAAAGCTAACTGATATCGTGAAGGGCATTTATTTATGCTCATGAAAGTTATACTTGCTTTTTCATCGGTGAGTAACCATGATTTCTCTTCAGTTGAAAGCATTGGAAAGGTTCCTTCTTTTGAAATCGTCTTATTTTGCAACTAATCATTCCACCCACGTACGCGAGTTCATTTCGACAAGACGCTGCATTTTTCCTTTTTGCATCACTGGGGTCAAAACTGCGCTGGATCGGCACATTATCGAGCACCTCAGCGAAGTGTCGGCACACCATTCGATGATCGATTCAGTGAAATTCTCACTTTTTTGTGACCTGCCGTCGGTTGCTTCCGATCCTTCAAGGATGATTGTCACGGTCGCATGGAAATATCACTGCAGATACAGCACGAATTTATTGCCAACTAACATCTTTTAAGTAGATTTCCGTTATGCAGATGTCTCTTCCTTAACCGGGTGGCGGTGACCATTCTGGCTGTCGCTAAGAGTTTCATCAATTACAGGCTGATCTTTCTACTGTAATTAGCGACAGTCTTCACGAATGATTTCTTGTTCTTTCGGAGATCATTTTCTTCCTTATCTACCCTAGTTTTTAATGATATCGTTGTTGCTCTAATTATGCCGTTATCTTTTCTGAAATCATTGACGCCCCAATTTCATTCATCAGGGAGTGTCCTCATCACTCATTTAGTCTCGCCTATTTTTGTCTCATGCATTTAAACAAATGAATTAACCACTCTAAGCCCAGCCTGATGGTTTTGATTTCCATTTGAATGCACATCGTTTTTGATCTGATCAAGTTTTTGTTTTTAAATTATTTGCAGCGATCACATTTTCGTTTTCTGCTTTCGGTCTCAAATGGCCTCTCATATGTTCTTCACAGAGACTTTAACACTTTTTCTCTTCAATGCAGTTATGATAATTGTTTCAGAATAAAACAACTGGTAATTGGTACGTCGGAGGTAGTTGAAGGAGGATGTCCTCAGCATCACACGAAAAGATCGAAGGTGAGCAATCACTGTGTTATTAGCTGCCTTGTTATGGTGCACGTATTTGTATCTGTTCGAAAACATCATTTTCATTCGCAGTTTACTTTCTTTTGATCAGTCACTCACTTAGTTACTATATCCACGAAATTTGCATATTCAGATGTGAAAGGCTCTGCCTGCTGCCAGCAAAATCGACAGGTAATTTCACTATCATAACTGCGTTCCTCATCGAATTATGGAAGCTAATCATTGAGCAATCCCAGCANCAATTCCTTTTGTTCTTTGTGTTAGAATTTACACCTTCATTAGCTAATTATTTTGTCCGCACAACCGCTGGGCAAAAAGTTGGCGCTTGCTGCTAGGTGATAATGGCAATTCGAATGAAATAACCCTTTTTTCACTCTCTTTCTTACATTACTATGATTTCAAGTAGGAATCGACATACGATTTGTAGGTAGTATGCCCTTTATCTGCTCGTTAGCAGATGGTTGGTTGCCGGAAGCGGAACTCTTTATGACTTTCTTCGTTTTTGAAGCATTTTCATTTACGAAGCCTTCTTTTTCCGTCATTCAGGTGGGGAGAATTTTAATTATGGGGTAGCTAGATAAACATACGGCAATTTTATGAAATAATACGCAGAAATGATGAAGTTCGTTTCCATCAGTGCAATAATTCATTATCTGCTTTGTGACTCTAAGTTATTCGATCGATATATTCTGCATCGCCAGACATTTTGACGGCATATTTGTTCCTTCTACAGTTAGAAAGTGATTGATAAAATTATCTGAGAGGGTCCAAAAAAAAAAGATTTCATCTCACCGAATTTTATTTCAAAGCGTTTGGAATCGACTGACTGCCTTTTGGTGTATTTCATTCGCTTAATGCGGTAAATATATTTTGTTGATTCCACTGCCCCACTAGTCTATAA
>JAAVTS010004976.1:0-10867 GCA_022845575.1 Baylisascaris ailuri
GCCAACGCTGCTCTTAAAACAACGACATCGCAACACGCAAATAAACTCAAAAGCACACCCTTGGAGACGGCAGTACGTAGCTGATCGGCGATAAGCTGTGTCGCGATAGGCATACCCGCGTCGGGGCTATTCGCACTCGGTGACGATGCACCTCCGAATGGATGACTGCTCCACTGAGCCGACTGTACATCACTCATTGGCTCCCAGCCTGGCACACTCGGTTTAAACGCTGAACGCCCATCCCATCCAGCTACAAACCACATTTTTTTACTTCCACCGCTAAAATAAACAGCAATGCGTCTTTTGCACAACAGTTTATGCAGAAGCAAAATTATAAAGCGCCTCTGAGCGAAGAATTACATTCAACTTGGCTAAATGTGTGCTCAGAATCCTATGGTCATGAAGTGTAAGCACTCTGCTGATATGGTACTTCAAAGGTGAAGTATTCATATGATACTCCAGCACCTCTTCGTCAAAAAACAGCGTAGATAATCCACAATCGGGGTACTTTCTTATTCTCTGACACATCCTTTACCATTTCTATTCTCCCAGAGAAGCACCAGTACTACGGAGTCAACGACTATGGTGCGGAACAACGAACTTGATAGCTTTGCAACTTGGGGAATATTACTGGAAGTGATGTGGTGCGTTTCAACGTAAAAAAAAAATCTCAGGTCAGAGTCAAACTATCTGCCCTCAGTTGCGTGCAAAAAAAAAAAAAACTGTGCTGCTATTCTGCAGATTCAAACTATTCGATGCAATGCAATTTAAAACGAAGTATACAGAGGGATGGATGAAAAGCGGCAACGAATATCATTCATATCTTCTCAACAAGAAAACTATCGATCCACGAATAACACTTCAAAAAGTTAAGGACTATTATGAATTATCAGCCGCAGAATGCAGAATGGCACCCAGGGAGACTTGAAAGACTTAGTAATAACGCAGCTATTTAGAGTTTAGTTGAGACGCCAACATCGCGAGCATAAATAATACTTGACAGCAATGCTGCTTATGGACGAAGGCAAATGACCGTACTATTTGCGCTGACTATATCTCAAGTGCTCAGCGAATCGTCACTCTCAGTAAGGATGCGTAGCAGATTTTACCGATCCCAGATGAAAAATGACTACAACTGACCTTACAACCCATACCACTACACTTGATGTTGTTAAGATAACATGTGCGAGCACTTGTACTGACAATGGCAAGTTTCTCAAGGCTGGGAATGTAAACACCAGAATTAGAGACTGCCGAAGAAAGGAACGAGCATACGGATGCCGTTAGAGTGGCTGACGTTGCTTGCGTGGTTAGCCCACGGCGTGACATTACCACTTGACGAGACAGCGCTGTTCGAGCTATTCGCAGACCTGATCGATGATGCTGGTGGCACATCTCCCCATCCCATAGGCACTATGACACGACCTATAAGTAGCAATTGCTTCAACGATCTAACCTCGGAAGGATCAAGTTCCATGGAATTTTGATATATTTCACAAAAGCACAAACAACCGTGTCAATTTTGACAAGAAACGATACAATTACAATGCTCTCAAAAAACGTAAAGCACCGGCTGCATAACAGTAAACTCATAAAGAATAAAAGCCTGTTTACACTACATTGGCTCATTGACGAAAGGTCTAACTCTACTTTGACACGCTCATCATAAAACCTGAAAAAAAAGGTTGGGGAAGACGAAGAAAGGCATTAGAAGTTTTCTTCTGAATCTGGGTGAGAAGATAGGTTGCAACTTGCAAAAATCTAACATAAAATCATATCGAAGACCTCGAATAGCAAGGTCGATAGCAAATTCTAAAAAACGCTGCTGTGCTTTATATTGCGCAATGAACGCATTGTGTGAAGAGAACAGAGCATGCTCTCTAGCTTATTTTCGTTCTCCCTATCTCTTCGCCTCTCCATTTATCTTTCCTTACATCAACTTCATCAACCACCAAAATCTATGAAGAAAGTCAACCTATGTTTGTATTTGAATGATTCATAGACTTTCAGATATTTGCAACACTGATATCTCTATCCTATTATTAATGTGGCAATAACATAAGACATACGCAGTCAATGTTGACTATATTTTATGCAAACTTTTAAAGGTAAATTGTGCTGAACTGCCTACCAGATTAATGCGGCGGTACTTCTGCACCATCTTATAATACTTTGAACTTCTATGAACTTGCAAGCCAGGAAAAATGACCGTTAGACAGGTTTTGAGACACAGATGGGAACGACGTTCCCGTGCAAAGGGGTTTAGCTGGGGTACTTATTTCATTGAAGGCTCTTGACTGGCCAGCAAATCTAATGTAGCAACATAGTTCCGGCACTTTAAATACTGCCACGGCAACCCCGGTGACAAGCCCCGATCCCGAAGGCCATCGATAATTGAAAACCAGCCAATGATTTGCGATTTCCAGAAGTAGTCTGCTACAGTACCCGCAGGCTACCTACCGCTTCACAACCTACCATAGTTGGCCATCAGCAGCAGCTCAGCCTAAGGTGCAGACGGCCTCGATATATGCCCATGAACTGATGAACCAGAATACACAAAAGAGGGTAATACTTCGCAACCAGCTGCCATAAAATCCAAAGGATAGTCGGTTCTCGCACCAGGTCTCTTGCCTGCAGGAGAAAAAGAGCTCTTTTTCAAACTCTGCAACGCAAAACCAATGGCTGCAGCAGTGTTGGGTGGCGCAACCGGTGGTTCAAAGAAGCAGACTCGGATAACAACAGGCGGTTCAAAAGGCGAGCTCAAACACAAGGTCATGCTGCGCACCTAACAAAATACTGGTGGTTCAGTGCACTGGGAGCTAGTTCCAGGCGGCCGAGCTGTTGGTGGCAACTCCTAAGCTCAGCAAAGGGATCGGGTTTTCGAAGTACTGTGCAGTCGCTACTCAGCACTGATCAATCGAAATGGCGCTTCAATTTGTTGATGCAGTAGGAAAACGAAATCATCCCGTTATTAACGTCCATATCGACAAAGTGGAGTCGCCGCCAATAAAGCAATTGGCAGCAAGAAGGATCAATACAATCATGGATGAACGTCCCTGTTACCGAGAACTAATATTGCTATTTATATAAAAAATTTTCATATATAAGTGTCCGAGAAATTATGAATTACTGCAGTATCAGCCACCCTGCAGTCTATGAATTACTTATAGATTTCAGCACTTCAACGTCACATCGAGTTGCTAGAGAATTTTCACTTCTTTTAAGAAAAGAACTCCTGTGATGTGATGCAGCCATATTCTTATTGACAAGATTTTTAGCTATCTCTTGGCTAGTGTCGACGTTAAATCAGGTATAAGCCAGGCCACTTCATTAACACCCACAATATGCCGTACCAATCCAGCCCCTAGGTGTCACTGATGCCTAATCTTCATTGTCTGCTGCCATTTCCACGCAACCATACCACATCGACACATACTAAAAACAGCTCCACCGGAGACTCGCTTTGCCTAATTGCCAATATAGAAAAATTTGCTCAACGACGACGATTAGCATGACCTCCTGCGTTCATTTCACTAAACGCCGCTACCAGACAGATATGCAGGCTGATAACTATACACCTGGAAGCTCAACAAAGGAACTGGAGAATATATCAAAGCAATAAACCTCTGCTCCACTATTTCTATTCACTTGAAAATGCTACAGAATAGGTGCAGAAGTTGCAAATGCAATGCCACATGTAAACATCGTCATTTGTGCAACGAAAGATTCTAATATTTCATGTCCTGAACACCTGAATGACATCTGTGGTTAAGTTGGCAAGTTCTAATATAAGCATAGAGAAGGGCGATCATAAGCAAAATGCTAGCAAATGATAAAATAATGCAAGAAATACCTGCTTTGCCAGCAGCATTCTCCCCTTTAGAGTCGTGAGGTGAATCCGAGTCATCACCGGCCTTCGCCTCACTGACTGAATCATATTCAGCCCCTGGTGGCACTAACCAACGACGTATCTCCGCTGAAAGCGATCAACCCAATCAAAGCAAGCAAACTATAACGATCAGTGTTCAACTGCATCGAAACACTGAAGCTTATGACGGTGTTCTTGCGGAGGCAATCAAAGCACACGCGCTGAATATTATATCGTTTGAAACAACGCATCGTCACAGACTTATGCCTCCATCCTGTGGATATTAATAGATCTTCACTCTTGTTCGGTGGACCAGCTCTACCCTTATACCGTTCACACAACGTACCACCATCCATGAACACCATTACTTCATAACCACCTACATAACATTTCTTTTCAGGCTCTCGTGGAACTCAACGCGTATTTTTGTTACGCAAACTGGGAGGGTTTGTTGATTTAAATAAAATCAAGAATAAAAAAGCAGGAGAGTAGCTGCGGCAGAAAATTTATAATGATTTCTTTAGTCACAAGTGATACAGAATGAGTGAGGATCAGCAAGGCGACATGCGAAGGGATGAAAGCGTTGAAACTACATGTCCCGATCCGTAGTTTGAGACACAAACACTTCGATCATGTGCGTGCTATCATCAGAATGATGCACACGATCAATTAAAGTTCATGTCAAGGGAGGACAAGCTACAAATTCATGTCAAAGGAGGAAGGACAAGCAATAAGACAGATTGCAAAATGATCAGGATAGGCTACCAACTGAAAGCAGCAGAAACGTAGTAACTGGAATGGATAAGATGCATAACAGAAGAGATTAGTCGCTATGCACACCACCAAAATATGTGAGACCTGTAAATAGATGAAAGAAAATAACTGCGCAACTTGCACATAGAAAATACATTGCTGCATAACTTAGCAATTCGCGCAGGCGAAAAAAAAATAGAATTTTGCGCGATTTTCCCATTTACAACAAAAGCTTGCGCAAATGGCACTGATCACAGAACGACCAATTGATATGACACTTCCGCCTCCAAAGACAAACTACAGGCGGATATGTAGTCGTATTTATAACTATGGTAATTATGAAACGGGAATAACTTGAAGACAACAATCAGTGATACTGATGTTGATAAAGGAGCTATAGGCAACTCTTTGTTTGCAGGTTGATAAGTCCCGTATCAAATAATACACGACGCTTAATGAGGTCAACCACAATGACCCGAATCATATCAAACTCATAATGGGAAGCTGATGCTAGCTGCTCAACATTTCTATACAATCGATCTATCACCAGTGTATCACTCACGCTTTCCTGTTTTTTCGATTCCCCCAAGCCGATCTCTTTACATAAAACGATGCCGATATTCGTTTGCCTTCCCATCTCGCCTGCGAAAACCTGAGATAACTCTTCTATGAGCTTGCTCGAAAAATGCAACGGATATGAACTTTACACTGATCTTTGAGTTTCGCATCCTAATAGCGCACGCCTCTACAATCTTCTAGCCACCAGCATTCAGCTTTACTGTAGTTATAACCTTCCACAGCAAAAGCCTGTTCACTTGTCGTAAAAACTCTTTCAACTGTTTTATCTCAAAGTTTTTGAAAACAAACTTGGCTGTTTGTCGGGATCTCCCCAAATAGCGGTCCCCGTGTCTCGCTGCCACTTGCGCACATCGCCGTTCGGGTCCTGCCACATCGAATCCTCGCCCATGAACTGAAAACAATCTTGTTAAAACCTCCCCTCACATCGTTTTCCAATACCTATGGCACTACAAGCCAATGATAAATCAGCAGACAAGTGAGTCACTAAAGCAGCACTTTAGCAGATGCTGGTGTTTAGATGTGAGATGCTGTTACAGAAGCCTTCGCCAATGCATACGATTAACCATCCATACTCTATGCATTGCCTCAGGAGGAGCACTTCTATAAATCGAATTCCATCCGTGAAGCATCATCGAGCTTTACATTTGCCTCGCGCTTTAAACAAATATTCCATTTTGAAATATCAACGTCTACAATGTTGAGTGAACAAAAAAGAAGGAGATGGTAACAAACCAATATCTTCAAGGCTTTCGACCCCACCTGAGCAGTGATTATCTTCACAGTGAAATTCTTTATTCTTCCTTATTCTTCGCAAATGATTCAATTGAAAAATCCCTTCCATACATAAAATAATTGCGTTCTGGCTGTGACTGCTTCCGGTTATGCTTGTAATTTCAGCACAGCTGAGCTGTGGTATGGTCAAAAAAGTAAAAGTTGGAAATACTGCCGCATCTTTAATCAATTAGGACAACAATGAAAAAGTGACCGAGTTCGTGTTGTGTGCAGGAACAGCGTTGAACGTGCCGACGCTTATAGGCGGCGAGGATCGGTTCGAATAGACGTGGGTAAATGGCTGCTTCACGGGACCCGGTGCTGCCATACTCGATCCGGGCGCCCACTGTGCTACGCTTCCCTACAAACACGTATTTCATTATGTGATTCATTAATATGGTTTATCTACTAATATATTTCCTGCTGTCGACGCGGTTCCGCAAGCACGGTTTCTAATAAGTCTAATAATCGTACCAACGTTTTGTCTATAAACTCATCACCACAGCATTCGATCCTGGGCTGCTAAACTGCACAAAATGCGAGCTGCATCTTCCCAGTCAAGTTTTCTGCAAATTATTTCCTTACTATGCATCGTCGACACTCTCAGTCATTACAAATGCTCCCCAAGTAGTAAACCTCATACAGCGTGTTTTCAGGTTACTTTAAAATTTAAAAAACAAAAACCGACAACTACAGCGGCTCGATATTAGATTACCGTAAAATTCGAAACGTCCAATTACTAGAACAACTAGATGAGTTAGGAATGCAGAAACTTTTTGCAACAGGTCTTGGGTGATGACTGGGGAAGGGGATGGGTGGGTAACAAAGAGATAGAGTTGGTCCCTTTCGTGTTTTCCCATGCCGACAGAAGGTGCAATAGGTCTTCCGTCTACAAGAAGCCTCCTCCTCCAAACGAGGCAGTGGAAGCCGTAGCTCTGCAAGTTGAATTTTGGAGACGTGCAATACTGTGAGGATATTAAACAACCAAAAGAGTGTTTAACAAGTTTTGCCATCTGACAATGTTCTCAATCATCCGTCGAGTTTCCATGGGGCGGAAGGAGAGATAAGACGACGTGAAAGTGAAGCACCTTAGCAAAAAGTAAGACATATCCCACCCCGATCCAGAGTTATAGAGGGGAAGGTCACGAAACAAAACATGTCGAAGAAAAAGAACTGAGGAATGAGTCTGCAAACCACCTCGAAGAAAGTGAAATATGTAACAACTGACCACGTAATCAACATTTGGTGGCGGCATACAGATGCCGGGAGCGGTAGCGTTCACGTTCATTGGCACATTGTTGGTCCACACGTTTTGAAGGCGGCTTCTCTGAGGAGGAGGTACTGTCGCCGGAGGCATACCTTGCTGAACCATGCCGTTCACCGTCCGCTGATCCCAATTTCCAGCCACCGAAACATCGAACGACGACCCATTGAAGCGTGCCCCAGGATGCGCATATACAGAGCCTCGGGGTCCACTGTGTTGCCACCCTCCAATCAAAAACTCAATGTCGTGCATGCATGTTGCCGTAAAATACATTAGACGCTTCTAAGAAGCGAACATTTGAAGCCTACAGACATCGAATAACTCGTTGTTGAAGATGTCTTAGAACGCACTGGGTCTAGGATCGCCTGACGACTTGTGATTTTTATAGGATCTACAGCTCATAAAAACATCAAAGTGATACAACCACAGATGCAACAATTTTCTATCACGAACTGTTATTTATTCAGTGACGTGCTAAGCCCTTTACCGGTGCATTACACCAAAATAAATCATACGTCCCGTCCTTTACTCTCCGTAGAAGCGCAGGGAAGGATGAGAAGGGCAGCAGGAACAAATCCTGCATCTGAAGCCAATATCTCAATTAATTAAACAGGCAGTCCCATATTCACAACAAAAGCATCAATACCTGCATTCCTCGCGTTCATATAATTAGGAGGAGGTCCACAAGGCAGCGCCGGTAAACGCTGCATAGCACCATTCCATGGACGATCCTCGTTCGTTGGCCATTTCGGCTGCAAAGCTGAAGGGCACAAGCCTGGCACATTGCGTACTCCTTGTGAGGAAGGCGTTACCGGCACGCCAACATCCCACGGTCGCTGTTGATCTAAATATGAGTTCAGATTATCGCTGCAAGAAAACTAAAACACTCCAGCCATACTTCTAAGCAACTGAATAGAAAGTGTATCATGATGTGGGTCATACAAAGGCTGGTAGCAATCACGGGGAAAATACTGCAATGGCGCCTGCGGCAAGCTCAACGACAACATCAAACGCTCAATAAACCCTTATTTGTTGGTGCAAAAGAAGTTCATAGAATACGTATGTCCAACAATACTAAACAGGAAATCAGCTATTAAAAATGTCACCTCCTGCATCGTATCCACTGAGAAAAGGTGCATTTATCGTTTCATTTCATCAGCGTTCGTCTTTATCTCTTCCCATTAATAATCCCCTTCCCTCTCATCCCTCTCCCATTGATTAGAAACTTCAGCCGCCAAACCACCAGCATGAAACGCGTAAACTATGAGTAAGCGTTTCAAACGAAAAACCTTAGATAACGCGAAGAAGCCACTTGAGAGCCTCGCAGCTCCACGAATAAAAAATCGATGTAAACAATATAACGAAAGGTCCGTAAAACAATCGTGCTCATAACCCATAACTCACGCCTGTGATACATATTAAGAAGCGACAAACCTATTTCAGCTTGTCCCCAGCCAGCTGGCATTCCATTCATAAAAGCAGCTTGATACTGACTCGAACCTGCAATAATATTTTAGATGATCCCAAATGAGGTTGCTTCACTCCATACCAGGGCTTTTACGCCGTCTTAGCTGACAGCGGTGTAACTGCCAGAAAAAATATTCATGTTTATCTCACCTTTCAATACAGCATCTTTTCTACTCGGTGTCGACCCCGAAATAAAGGCAGGCATAAGGTAACAAACGACGACGACCTGACGAGTCTTGTTGCAAATTCGACATGATAAAAGCATGAAGTGTGTTAATAGAGTGCTCAAACATTCTCTATCGTCTGATACGTAAAAACCTGAATAGTGGCTGTCAATTAAATGTTATTAAAATACTGTCTCTTAAACATTCAGCAAAATCTAACATCCCAATGCTGCACACGTAGGAAAATGGAACTGAAAGTCGTCGAGAAAGGCATAAATCTAGCTACCTGGCAGCATCATCGGTGATTATCACATCAGGTAACTAGGAATATCACCTAAAGAGCCACAAAATAGACTCTTTATATGTACAGTAACATTCACACACCATTAGCAGAGTCTTGTTCTGAGAACTGATTATTTGTTGTTGCCGGCCAATTCGTTATGCCAAGTGCTTCGTTCACATTCGCTTCTGAAAATACCGCCATTGGGATAGTGTGACAATACAATCGCATATGGTTTAGAATCATTTGCACCAGTTCATGAACACTAACACCGATAGCATCAGTAACAAACCCCCACCGGCACTGTGCCGGTGGGCCACTAGGTTTCTGGGATGCAACGGTGAATGTACCTGCGCCGAAAAAAAACGCTGGAAGACAAAATAAGGAATGGATGGGGTTCAATACGGCTTAGGTCACCGGTGATCCCACAGAGTCGCTATCTCAGCGTTCCATTAGTTATTATCTTATCCCAACTTTCTCGCCGCACTTCATAAGACNAAGATGAGTCATCATCTCAGCGTTCTAGTAGTTATTATCTTATCCTAACTTTCTCGCCGCACTTCATAAGACGGATGGCAACAACCCTCAATTTGGTAGTCAATCTGATCAGCTAATAAGCGGGCGGACCAAAAACAATGAATGGATCAACTAAGAAAGCCATAAGTAAAAAAAGACAATTGCAATATTTTTTAAAATCTACATACGGTAACGAGACGAGCTTCAACCTCCGGCATATGGAAACACAAAATTTAACGGCGCTTACCACAGTCGTTACTACTAGGATCAGTGTGTAAACGATAATGACTGAATGCAGCTGATATACCTTAATTTCAGCATGCCACGACAAGCACATCAGAATTTAAGGAGGATATGGCTGTATTCTTCTTTTGTAAGAATAGCATACCGGCTAGTAAACAGCGGAATTATCGCTTCAAGCAGCATTTGAGATAACCCTAAAGCACATCAATTTCTATAAATTACACTTTGCATTATAATACGAAACTGTGGGACGAGAGTGAACATTTTCACTTAAAACGGAGCGTCAAGGTTGGAAAGTTTGAGCCAAAGTGTCCGAAACGAACTCCACATCTGGAAAAATCGATTTTCGCTATCAATTTCCAGAACGAGAAGAGTTCAGACCCAGTCAACTCCCAATCATTCATTCTTAACCAACCGTCAATCAATGCACCTGCGCTATGAAACATCTGAGCAACACAACTACATCAATTCAATATGTACTTTTTCCAGGTGACTCTAGGGAAACCATGTCTGAAGGACGGCTATCTTCCGGGCATTGCCTTTACATGACATGACGTTAACTAATGATCATATGTGGAATGCAAATTAACACAAATACGGCTCAAATCGAAGTGGCATACCCAATGATTTTGAGGAATCCTGCCAAACAACCTTCGCATTTGCGTTACGGAATGCCGGTGGAATTATCGATCGCATCTGCTCTTCATAGCTCATACCATTGCCGAATTCGGTGCCACCGCACCAACGACTCTGCAGTAAAATCAAACGGTTCTTCCTCTCAAACATTCAATTGAAAGCGAAAAGGTTGTAAAAGAACAGCACAATTTTGCTAATGTTTTTGATCACTTCGTTTAGTGCAATATTTTATGAATTTGTATTAGAAACGACCGTAAAGAGTGACGAAAATGTAGTTGGAATATCGGTTTCTTTGCATAAGTTCCGACTCATTAAGTCACAGTCAT
>JAAVTS010004977.1:0-10864 GCA_022845575.1 Baylisascaris ailuri
TTTTTTTTCTGTTGTTTATTGTTATTTTTTCTATTAGACTCTCTGGGCAGAATATAACTTGAGAGGCAGTGAGATGCTGTAAACCGGAATTGGTGATTGTTATATCTCTTTTTGTCATAGTTTTTGCTTTCATTCTTATTTTTTCTAATGTCAAGTCGCAATGTAGCAGCGTTTAGAAAAGGAGGATGAGAAGGAAAATTAGAAGAGGATAGGAGGGAATTAAAGGAAAATGGTGTGAATGTTAGAAACACGTATCGATGCTAAGATCAATTGGTTCTATACGTTGCAAAGTTTGTTATAGCACAAGCAATTTGTTATGATACAATGTACACTTCTCCATTGATGTGTATTTTAATTTCAGTCGGATGCTCTTCGCTTCAGTACGAGGGTTTCTGTTTCTGAAAATTCGGCACGTCAATTCGAACGTGAAGGTCGTGTACTACGTGAGCAAAATGAACTTCTTCAACGGAAACTTCTCGAGTGTCAAGAGAAAACACTAACGTTTATGCAAGGCGATCAGGCGAACAATCCACAAGCTGTTGTTATCTATCTCAATGACATTCTCAAAACTACATTTTTGCACTGATCGGTGAATTTTATATTCTCTTTTTCTTCAATGAGATCTTGACCGCCGATGTATTTGATCCACGTTCATAGCAACTTATCGTAAGACTTATACAGTAAGCATCTCTCGATTATACGTTCCTCTATTAAAAAATTGGAGAAGTAGATTATTTTCGAGTCTCTGATAAGATTTTTACGATATGCATTTGTGAGATTTTCCAATTTTCCGGTAAAAAAAGAATAATAGCCAAGAATACGGTCATCATAACTTTGAATGTCATAGATAAAGGATTTGAACCAATTTAACTCATTCGTTATGTTCGTTGTTACCGTATGCGGTCTTAATACAAGCCACCTTGCCACATCTTTCTTCCTTTTTATTTTATATTTTTTAATATTACTTTCTAATCTCTCGTTGGGCAATATTTTCGTCTTGATGAATTTTTCTTTTCTGTTCACTTGAATTTTCTATATAGCATTTCAATTCGATCAATCTGTGAAATTTTCTCTCTGAAATTCATCTCGTTTTATGTGATATTCGTTTATTTAATTGTAATTTGCACATATTATTTTGCTTGTTTCGATTATGTGGCATAAGAATTTGATATTATGGATGGTAACGTTTGTCTTTTGGTTTCTGCTAGTTAGGAAATATTGTCCACTAGGTCCCAGTTAAAGCCGATCTTGGCGACAACTGGGAAAGAGACCGGGTTAGACCAATTCCTTGATGGTCAAAAAATAAACCTTACGACGAGCGGGACTAAGTCCAGCTGAAATACCGTGGACTACTTTATGTTCTTAATATGTTTGCCAATATGAAGAGTTGTTAATGTTTAAAACTTTTTATGTCTTACTCCCCTATAAATTGTAATTCTAATCGAACATAGTTTATTCACCATTGCTTCCATTCCACCTCCCCCTTCTTGACCCCGTGTAATCACTCCTACCTTTTCCCTCTTTCAGATGTCATTATGGGAAGAGAATAGTAGCGAGCTTTGTCGAAGTCGTTCTTGTGATATGTTCTTTTAATAAGTTTTTTTCTTTTTTGTTTATTCGTATTTATTTTGTTATTAAACATCGTTTTTTTAAAGAAAATACTAATATTACGCTTTTGATTTTAAAGTGTAATATAAATGTAAAGCAGTAAAAGTTGTTCAACGTTGATTGTATGAGTTATGATGTTTTTATAGGTATCGGTGTTGTGTTTCAATGTTTTTTTTTTTGTGTGATCGTTCGCCTCTTTTTTTTTTTCCGCTTTGTTAAGTATGTGCAATATGTGATATTCTTGTCGTTACGCTATAGCAATTGTTGCCTTCATTTTTTTTTTCTCTCATAATATTTGCCTTCAATGCCCAGTGCATTATTTGAAACTATTGCTCTTCAATTGTCTTTCAGAGCGTTTTTTTTAATCCGCCTTATTCCCAATGTTTACTCTTCAGTTAGTATCGTATGTCGTTTTGAATTCATTGTTCTTCCTGTTACATCCTTATGCTTTTATGTTTGCTTGAAATCTTTCAATTGAAGAAACGAGGAAACTCTTCGGTAGTTGAGGAATTTTCTCGATCATCCGGAATACGGTTAAATACGAAAGTATAGCCAAAAGAAAGTTCTGGAAGAGAAAGGGAAAAGTTGTGGGAAGAGCTAATCGAGGAAGATGCTACAAATTTTTTCTGTTTTAATGATTTAGGAGCCTTCCTGATTATAAATTTAGAGGGCATTCGAGTATCATCCCTGAGACATCCACCACGATTAGTCGCGCACGAGTACCAAGATAATAAAAATTACTTCTGGGAAGAAAAGAGGGATGGGAGATAGATGTAAAAGATAATCGCTACCACCTCTACTCCGTAACTACGGTCTTCGTATCGTCCATCACAAGAATATGGCTACTTCTAAAGTCTACTTGAAAGAAAGATCTTTGAGCCGCCGATTTGGAATTTTTAGGTGGTGTTACCATTAGCCAAGTTTGCATTCATCACATCAAGGAATTCATTTGGCTGCATCGAAACCTTTCAGTGGAAATTGTTAAAATTTTAGGCTTATATCCTACTATGCATAGTTTAAGCTAGCTACACAAAAGAGTAGGGAATGGATAAGTCGTAGATTCGAGATCTCGTTCTTTTCTAATAAAATATAATACAAAATCTACAGATGTATTTCCATCACCTGCATTATATCACGGAGTGGATGATCGGAAAAATTGTTGAGCATAATCTACAATTTTGAAATTATGGTTAGATTTCAAATATGGCCTCCCCTCCGTCCTCCGTCCCCCCTCCCCCCCCCCCTCCCTTCCCTATTAAAGTATAACCGATCGCAAACTTGAGAGGCATTTAGCTTACTTTAGCAGTTACCGTTAATTCATTGCTTCAACTGCTGTTTCATTGCTTACAACGCAATAAGAAATTTTTATTAGGTTAGATCTTGTTCAAAAATGGGAAAACTCATTGTTGAACTATCGGATTCTATGAGAGGAAATTTGCATGGAATCGACAGTGTGAACAAAATGAATCGTTTTTAAGCAATGATAATATTGATTCGTCTCTAATTAATGAATACAAAAAAAAAAATGTACATTATTCTTCTGTCATTACGGTAATTATTGTTCATTGATGACGCATAAAATATCCATTTAGCTAATGTCTTTCATTATATTATTCCTTTTTTTCTATTTTTTTTTCTATTTCAATTTGAAATATTTTTCATCCAATTTGCATAATTTCTCTATCCTTTTTCTTCTATAATTTTTTTTTTGGGCAATAATGATGTTCTCAATATGATTTGTGCGAATGCTAACATAATATCCAATAGTTACAGAAACAAAATACATTCGAAATAATAGCAACTATGGACGCATAATATAAATTCGAAATAATAGCAGCTAAATAAATCAAGTAAATTCGACATTGTAATAGCCATAGAAAGAAAACGCACTAAAAATACTAAATAAGCTGGTATAACTTTATAGGGGATTTCTTCAGTTAGAATTTATTTTCAAATTTTTCGTTACTAAATATATGCTCATTATTTCTTCATTGATTGAGAAAATAAAAGAAAAAAAAAACCTTATTACTTTATTCACTGAGAAAAGATTCTTTTTAGCATCTCTATGAAGTATAATTAGATTTATTGGAAGACATCGGCAAAGTTCAATGATACCATAAAAATTGTGAACACTGACCATAACAATAACAAATATGGCCAGAATGTATGCGAGAATGGACTAGCCGAAGAGCTTGGTACTGGTCTTCCTAGCTCATGTTGACTGTACCTGAAATGAAGCCTTTTAAGGGATTCTTATTGACATTTAAAGAAGGACATAGTTATTTGATGTAATCATAATTAACCGGATGAGCAGAAGATTCCTTACAAATATCATTAGTTTTTTCTAATGAAGTGCAGGACTGAAGAGAATTACTTGGCTCGAAAGGGTCGAAAAAATCCGGAAAAAGTTGAAGTTTTAAATAGCGGAAATTTAACGCATCCTTAAGAATAGCCAATAAGAGCCTTTGAGTGGTCCCCAAACTCGTCCGTTCTCCTCATAGCAACTGTTGACTGAGGAGGTTGTTAGTCTGTAAAATGAGAATGTTGTTTTATTGTTTCACAATCCCATGTTTATTAATGAGTAGAAAAATTTTCAAATGTGATGAATAAATGCAAGAAAGATTAGCTTACCTTCTTGCGAAGATGACGATTAACGAAGGGATGATATATTGCACTCCAACACCTGGATAGCTGCCAGTAATTGCGGCCAGGATGAGGACATTATCAGTGAGCATTGCAATTAGTGTTGATAAACCAATTAGAATCACCATCACGATATAACGACGCAAAAGATGTGGTTTTGCCGCAGGCACTTCGGTGGGTGTTGCCTTACGTACGCGGTCTTCATGTTCGAGTGTTTTCCTTCTGATACGCTCCTCTTCCGTTTCGCTATCACTTCGATCCTCGTCTTTACTACCTTTTTCAACATCGTTCCCCTTTATAGATCCATCTTCGGTTGGTTCCTCACCTTTATACTCCTTATTATCTTCGTCATTCTGGACATCAACTGCGGTTTTGTTTTCATGTTCCTGTTCACCCCTGCAAACATAGACAAGTGGTTTCAATGAGATTAAAGTTGATGTATTGATAACATGTATATTAAAGTCTTTTACTTTATAAAGCTTAGAGACAATTAGAACAGAGTGATTCAATTGGTGAATAACCAGTAATTCAACTATTGAGTAATCAGCAATTCAGTTATTAAATAACTACTTATTCAATATCTATCATATAGAAATGATAATCCATCTAATTTGAGCATTACAACATTGTATTCTACACCTTTTATTATGGGACTTCAAGAATCACTACGCAAGTATTCGAGATTAACAACTTCGATCGTATAAATTCAAAAGAAATTATCTGATTAATCGAAAAGTTTGTTTGCTTTTCGTTTCTTATCATCTTCGAACTCAAAAATATATTATAAATGACCATTTTCCCCCATTTCGCAACTTCCCCTCCTCCTCCGCCCACTTCCTTTCCCCTTCCTCCGTTTAGAATTAATTTCAATCGCAAAATCAGCTGAAACGAAAATTTTCAGCATGCAAAAGTCGGATTTTATGGAAGTAAAAATGTTGCCAAAGATTTCCATAAATTTTAAGATCTCTGTGAAAACCTGCTGAAATACTGTAACTCCACCGTAACCAATCAAAAATGGTGACTTACGTTTCACATTTTATTGGTGGTGAATCCGATGATGCGTTCGCTACTTTATTTGAACGGAAGAATGTAATACCTCTTTCAGCAAGCCTAAAATTAATTAACCTGTTTAATTTAACGGTGTTTTCCTCCGTATTTTCATCACCTGTCGCTCTTCTAAACATATTTTAATCACATAGGTGCATCTCTTGCAAAAAAATCGATCGTTTTGAATTCCGGAAAACCTGAAAACTTAATAATGCAATTACAATTTGTTTGATATGCAATATTTGCATATTGTTTAATATGCAATAATTGCGTATTGCTCTTTTTCCATTGTAGTAAGCGGCATCAGGTCTTAAATACGTTTGTAGTGATAGCAGTTTCGAGCACTTATTATTCTATAGAGTCAATAGTATAAATATTTTCATTCGTTTTTTACTGCAGATTTTACTGCAGATTTACTGCAGATTCATTTTACTGCAAAAATATTTCTATCAAATAACTTGAACGTTTTGCAATCTCTTTGCGTTGCAAAAATCATATTGCATTGCAAATATTGCAAAAAAGAAGAGGAACTCACATTTTTTCACAAATATCGAACGCGACGAGTAAATTATTGATGAGTGTGCAACCAACAATAGGATAGTTAGTTGTGATCGTAAAAACAGGAAATAATGCAAGAAAATAATCACATATTTTATAGAAAATTGATTGAAAATATGGACTATGCAAGAAATTCAACGAATAAACATCGTATATATCAACGAATGCAAATGCGCCGGTTGTTGAGAGTGCCACATAGAAGAGCAACACACACAAATATACGAGTAGAAGGAAGAACATTAGATGTTTTTTCGTTCTGAAAAAAAAATTTTCTATTCAAGTGTATTTCAAAATGGTATTTGTTCATATCCATTGAATTTGCAAAAAAATATGAAAATTTTCTGGAATCTTCAAATATTACAATCAAAAAATTAAATATTGAAAAATGATAAATAGAAAAATCACAGAAATATAGCGGATAATTTCGAAATAGTAATATAAAAATTTTTCTGGCATAAAAATAAGCAAAATAAAACTGACGTCATCGGAGTGATAAGACTAGGTAGACTATGATGACACATGAATGCATAGACCGTCGTTCCGAATAGTGAACCAAATCCATTCACGATAACTGGTTGTGGTATACTTGGCGATCCTCTATCACCCAACAAAATACATGCCAAAATGATCATTAAAAGGAATGCTGCAATGCTACTCATTTCATCACGACAAGCGGCGGTTGCCTTGAAAATAATATTTTTTGTTATTGTGGTATTACGAATTATTTCATATGACAATCTTTGCCAACATTGCATTCTGACCAATTTTGTCAATTTTGTCAATGCAAAATCAATTTTGCGGACTTTGTCATTATAAAATTGCTGCTTATGTTGCCTTTGCATATCCGCCGTTATAGTATTAGAGGTTTTGCAAATTTTGTCAGCGCAATGTTACAAAATTTGCCAGTTTTTGCAAATTTCGTCAGTGTCATATTATTATTTCTGTCAATTTTGGAAATTTTGTCCACATTGCAATATTTCTAGGGGGATAAGTGATAAGTTAACACTTTCAGATGATAAGATATTAACAATTTATGGCGAGATTCAGATCCTAAAGCATGTGTTGACGGACAAAGAACGAAACAAAGTATGATGATCATTCACTATTGTTTATTACGTTTATTTGTTTTTTTTTTTTCAGCTAAATTTACATAAAGGAATTTCAATAACGGAGTATGGAACAATATAAAAATGTGTTTATTTCATATACGTTTATAAGGAATTTTTCAAGCTTTTGCAAATGTGTAGTACAAAGACATCATGTCCGTTTCTATGCACCTATCCATTTCATATCTATATCCATCTGCCTATCCGGTCGTTTCAATTCACAACCGGAAACGCTATGACAAGAAAATTTAATTTGTTTAAACAGGATATGAGAGTACCATAATAGTTCAAAGAAAATGATAGAATAGGCCAATATACCTGTCCATCTGCAAACCGATGTCGATATCTGGAGATATTTGGTTCGTCTAACGCCAATGATTACGAGTGGTGTTACGAAGAGGACGAAAACAGCAACCCAGAGACGATAGATCGCTGCTCGAGTAGTCCATGATGGCCAATTTGCCCAGCAAGGTTCATTCCAACTCACCACTTCGGTATTCGCATCTGTCGAACTGAATATCCAAATTTACGTTATACGTCACATAGATAGAGAAAATAAATAACATCAAAAAGTATTTTATAATAAATTCAAATTTTATATTAACGTTGAAATTATTTATTCGATTTTTAAAAAAAAGTTATGCAATTTTAGTGAACATTATTTTCAGTATTCGTAAGCGATTTGAAAAATCTAGCAAAAATTTGTTATCAGGCTGCTAGATGTCATTTTCATTTCTTTCAGCCTATTTTCTCGATTATTGAGAAAAGATTTTCAACGTTATTGTGTCTATAAATAAAGAATATTCATATTGAGAGATAAATAGGCAAAAAAAGCTTAACTTATATACATTTATTGCTTACCTCGTTAAAAATGTTTCTAATGATATAAAAAAAAATCAAATGGATAATTTGCAATTGTAGTTAATTTCGATTAATTAAAAATGCCACTTTACCACATAACATTCATAACTGATTTCGGTACAGTGACAGTATAGATCGCAAGATCGCCAAACAAATAAATCGTCATTATTAACATAAGAAATAGTACACCGTATTTTCCTAAGAAAACCATTGCCATTGCACTCTATAAATAAATATCATCATGTACATAAAATCCACCTGTTCTAAAATATTCTAACTAAAATTTTTTGCACTTAATAATCGCTGAGTAAACATTAATAAATGAAGGACCATTCCGGAGAAGTGGACACGATATGACCTTCGGACATTTCCGCCAATCAAGCTAACTGACCACGTGAAAAGATTTTCGTAACTGCGCCTATACAATGAGCTCCTATAAAATCTACCTGTCGCACAAATCCGCACTGAAAATTTTATTTAGCGGATCCTATCAAAATGGTTCAGAAATTAGCATATGCAAATTTTTTAAGTCGTATAGCTTATGAAGGAGAAACTGGTCTGAAGTGTTTCTTCCTGTCCAAACTTTATTGCTTCAGCTTTTCCCTAACTCATTAGTTGAAACTTGTAGACTGACAGAAATACAAATAGTTAATCACAGATATCATATCGCTGCAACGCACTTTTACAAAAATCTGCGAAAGAAAATGCATAAAAAATGGAGAAATATCGATGAAACTCAATTTTAATTCAGCAGAAAAAAATGAGAGATGTTGAAATTTTTTACATAATTATAGTAGAATGTGCAATCGCGTTGTGATCGTGCAATAGAAATGAAAGATATTGCATTATACTTAACATATGCAAATACATATGCAAATTTTTGTGTATGTGCAAATTTTTGATAAAAAAACATCCAAATTAAAATGAGATATTTTTTATTGGAAAATAATTATTTAGTTTGAAGCGTTGAGGGAAACTGATACATTAAAAGTTTCTTTTGTTAAACTATAATACATTCAACAATTTTCAAACTTTTATTATCTTTCGCCTAATACATATGATTCGTTATGTTAGTAGGTGCGCTAATATTCTACGCCATGCCTCATTCTAGTAGTAGTTGTGTGCATCAATAATTTAATCCCCGTATTGGACTTATAATTGGTCCTTCTTATTTGCTAATCCTAAAATATATTGTTAAATTTGGTAAATTATAATTTTTTAGAGCTTACCATTTCCGTACGATTATCAATCTTATATATTGCTGCTAATTCCTCTTTAGTTGGCGGATTTGAATCGCTTTTCTTTCGATTCTTTAGTTTACTGCTTCGAGTCGCTGCATTCGCCACTGCCATTCCCTCGAGCAAGAATGTCGCACACACATAACTAAATTGAATTTCTTTGGAGATACCTCTGATTGTTAAACGAAAAAAAAACGCTTTTCTACTTGTTAAAACTATAAAATAATACAAAATAATTAATGAAGTTATTTTTGACAGGTGAGCAAAAAAGAAGATAAGCATAAACGCAAAAGTAGCTGGAATTCAAATTCTGATCAGGAAATGTTTTTTACATTATTATATCGAGGTAAATCCAGATTCCATAGTTGTTGAATCCTTGTTTAAACCATTGAAATGAAAATATGGCAAAATATTGAATCAGTGCCTGTGCTGTAGTTGAATTCCATTTCCTTATTTAAATTTTTAGCTTCATTTAAACTTAAACAACACTGGACGAAATATTCGACTGGCGCTTGTTCGATGGCTGAATGGTATCGCACCAAACCACTGTCGTGATTATCGGTGGTTTAATTCCACACGCAAGGTTTTTTTTTTTAGCAGCTTAGCGATTGTGTAAGAAAACATGCGTTAAGCGATGGGCATTTTTTATATGCTTATTTCTTACTGATGCTCATAAACATCAAAGCATAAGCGATGGTACTTTGTTCTAATATTTTCAGTCAGAGATGTTCAATTGCCATGTGCACTCTAGAAGAGTTTGATGTTTATTCGATTTATGTGGCGTGTCAAACATTAAATAGAGATAAGTTCACCAAATAGGCGTCTTAATTTTAATTCCCAACATGTACTATGATGCATTTGTGGAAAAATTTTCAGCTTCTGAATGCAAATATTAAGAAAAAACAAAAAAAAAACATTAGTAAATGCATCTCAGCTATGCATCTCAGCTCTCAACCCTTTTTTTTTTGATTATGCAGCATTCTAAATTTTTTTTGTTCGAAAAATTTATAAACGCAAGTAACGCCGAAACGATGCCCAAGAAAGGTATAAATACTACCTTTAGGAAGTTCACTTTAAATAGATTCATCCATACTTAATTTATCTTAACGTTATCTATTCCTATCTAAGAGGCGTTGTCTGTTGGGCGGATAGAGCTGCGTGCCACCCTGTCCCCGTCGGTCCTTTTCCACTTCATATCATCGCCACCCGACCTTTCATAGCTCCTTCTATGATTTTCTGCATTGAGGGAAAAATTTCGTGGCTTTATTTGTGATGGGGCGCAGAAATCATGGAAATTGTGGAGAAAATCGTCTATATTTAACTAGTAGGATAATGGGAACTGTAAGGAATTTGGAAAAGAACATGGAAATCATAACAGGCGATCAGGTGCGGTGTGCTTTCACTTCAGTAGGTTTTATTTCAACTATTGAGGCGTGAAGCATTCAAAACTTTCTCAAGACAGATCAAAAATGCTATATTTAACTAAAAGAATTCACTTGAGGAAAATAAGTGCCATTAGCTGAACGGAGACATCAATCTATATTCTTTAGAGAAATACTATAACTTAAAAAAACAATTTCTATTTTGTTTTATACAGTTCAATAATAAATGCATCACTAGTCATCCACTACCCTCAATAGAATTGCTGAAACTTTTTTTCCTCATTTTATTGAATCTAAGAAAAAAAAGCTTTCATTGGTTAGCACATATTTGTCTTTTGATGTAATCGTTCTTTGGAGAAATAAACCATAAATGAGATGCTTACTTTGTTTCATGTTGTCTCTGTCATGTTGCTTCATAAAA
>JAAVTS010004979.1:0-10853 GCA_022845575.1 Baylisascaris ailuri
CGAACGTGATATATTCTAGCCATCCATAAATAGAGATTAAAAACTTTAGCCCATATTGTTTAGTGCATCTAAGTCAGCTGTAGAGGTGACGCCCATTCGACTCATCTGGAAGGCTGAGTCATTTTTTGTATACTCTTTGATTGCACTTCAAATAAATGCATAAAGTTTGGCCAACAACCTAGTCAGTGTTTTGTATTCAGCAAATTTATTCGATGAGTCTATCGTTTTTTCATTTTTTTAATAAAAAAAAAAAACAATTAGGTAAATTCGATTATTCACTTCATATATGAAATTAGCTGTCCTCTTATTTCGCAAGTTTTCACTAATATTACGTGAATATTGTATTGTAAAAGGAGTGATTGAATAAGCGACTAATGTTGGAAATGTTAGCAAGATTCTGCATTGAAAGCAATTTCTGCATTGTCGTTAAGTTTGAGCAGTTCGTATTACAGTTTTTTCTCAATCATATACTTCTATACCATTCAAGTTTAGTTTAATTACTATAACAAGTATAGTTGGAGATTACCGAAAATGTTTCAGTACTGTTCTGTACGTCCGTATCAAGTACCGGAAAGCAATCATAATTCAAAATCGTTCTTCTACCGCTCAAGAATGTCTTGTTGTTGAAGGTAAGGGGTGTATAAAAAAAGCGTGAATCGAGGTGGTATCCATGGCCGAACACTGGAAAGCTTATGGCAAGAAGGCTGCGGGTGTTATAAGACTGAGAGTAGAAACACTACTGAGATGCATTTAAGTGCAATTTAAGTTAACTGATGTAATGGTGATCAGTTTGTATTTAGAAGATTCGGTAAAGCAATGGCGGCAGCGGTAGCGACAGCTGGTACTGGCATGACTCCATCGTATCCGATGGCATCGCTCTATGTGGGCGATTTGCATCCCGATGTTACTGAGGCGATGCTCTTCGAGAAGTTCAGCAGTGCGGGTCCGGTACTTTCGATTCGTGTATGCCGCGATGCAATAACGAGACGCTCACTTGGTTATGCCTATGTCAACTTTCAACAACCTGCAGATGGTAAGCCTAAAATCCTTTATATTTGGCATCTCGGAACTGCTGAAAATTTTGGGAAGGAGCATTTTCAGTTAGTGCTTTATTCGAAGCTACAGTTGAAAGCGATACTATCAGGCTTAAAGGTTATCAACTCATAAAAGCTGCAATATGTGAATAGTTGACTTGTTTGAGGGAAACGAGTTGCCTTCTGGGAAGGTGATCACTTGTTCTATGGCCTTAAAATATTTGCAGAGAGCCAATGATGTAATAGTGCTTACGTTATACGTTATGTTTTATAAGTGGGCATTGTGAATCATTTACATGCTGTTTATTTAGCAGTTAAGCACCATATCTTTGCTTTAATTTCATCGAAGGCTTTTCTTTGTTGAATCGTGGAAAGTCACATTGGCAGAAGTGGTTATAACGAGGTAGGGGGACAAATGAAGGATGAGTTGTAAAACGTGTAGAAAAGGGTATAAATATGGGATCGATTGTACTTCCAGATATGAGCTTATACTTTATCCACCTAATCCAGGGTGGTCTTTTCTTTAAGTATTATAGCATTGCTATCGGTGGATGCACGTTGTAAAATAATAATTCAGAGATTGTTAGTGATTTCAGCTGAGCGTGCACTTGATACGATGAATTTCGACGTGATGTATGGTAAACCGATTCGCATAATGTGGTCACAACGTGATCCGTCAATGCGTCGATCGGGAGCGGGCAATATCTTCATCAAGAACTTAGACAAGAGCATCGATAATAAAGCCATCTATGACACCTTCTCGATGTTTGGTAATATCCTCAGTTGCAAGGTTAGCATTCAGTTATATTGCGAGGTGCATGACATACATTTGCAAGGGGATGAAATCGAGTATATCTTTTGTTGGGATTTTATCCTCTTCGAGTTGGAACAGTGGCTATCCTTCATCTTGGGTGGTAGTATACGATGTTGTTGTATCTTATCATAGTGGAACAGGATGCCTCAATGGTTTTTTTTACTCATTTTTCTACGATTAGAGTATATCAGTTGTTAATTTGTATGTGAGGAGATGGTTTGAAGGTGGCGAATGACGAGGAGTCGAATAGCAAAGGATATGGATTTGTCCATTTCGAGACCGAAGAATCTGCGCAGAAGGCAATCGAGAAGGTCAATGGAATGCTGCTTGAGGGCAAGAAAGTGTGAGTTCGGTATTTATTCTCAGCCTTAACTTACAGTCTTAACTCAGCATATTGCAGTCTACCTATGTAATATTGTAATAGGTATATCGTTGCATGTTTTTCATTACGTGGATCAAAGAAGTAGGCATGCCCATGCTTTGACTGATTGTATTTGTGATAACAGCTACACAGAAGTCTCTCCTTCCATTTCTTTCTGAATCCTTCGAAAAGAACTTAAAGGGGGCATGCGTTTAAGGTATGTGGGCAAGTTCCAACCGCGTGCGGCAAGAATGCGTGAAATGGGTGAGACGGCACGTCGCTTCACGAACGTATTCATCAAGAACTTCGCCGATGAGCTGGATAAAGAGAAGCTAGAGAAGTTGTTCGCAAAGTTCGGCAAGATCACGAGCTGTGCGGTGATGAGTGACGCCGATGGCAAACCCAAGGGTTTCGGCTTTGTGGCATTCGAGAATCCCGAGGATGCCGAAAAGGTTTTGCTTTCGTTTGTTCTGTCATTGTGAAACTCAGTTAAATTACCCTGTCTGTATTCGCATCATTTTGTCGTTCTTGTGGTACCTTCAAGGAGGCTGATCGTGTATGACGTAGTTGGAGATAGGGAAGTGGAAATGCGACTGGAGATGGTTGAATAAACTTGATATGGGTGGATTCCGATGTATTTATTGGAGCTAATCTATCCATTATCTTAGTATTTTCTTCATCCAGCAGTGAAGGTAGTATCAGCTAACAACATGCAGCGCCTAAAGGTGCAACGATGGATAGGTAGGTGAATATAATGGCATCGTACTGTACACTCTTGGAGGTGTTTTGGGATCGACTAAATGAATGGGCCCTTTTTTGATGTATAAGTGACGTAATACGTCCTGAAATGTTTTTCAGGTTATTGTTGCATACAGTTGCTAAGCGTTATTGTTTATAGGGCATTTGGATTATTGAAAATTGAAAGTGTTTATTTGATTGCTAAACATAAATTAAATAATAAGATCTCTTATATTGGATATTATTGGTTATTATAGGCGGTGAATGAAATGCACGAATATCAGCTACCAGACTCAGAGCGGAAACTATACGTATGCCGTGCTCAGAAGAAAAATGAAAGATCGGCTGAGCTGAAGAGACGTTATGAACAGCAAAAGGTTTGATTTATTGCGCGTGAATTGGTTATTTGCTTTACGTTTAAGTTGGTTGCATTTTTGATAACGTACAATTTTGGCAAAACCTGTATTTAATGTTATTGTAGCGGGTGGTAACCGCATTTAGTCCACATACACAATGAGGGAAGATCTATGATTCTGTGCTTATGGGTGGTCCTCTGGCTTCTGATACGTAACGGTAAAAAAGCGTCCTCTCCTTCCTCCACCCGATAGCATCCTATTAGAAAGTACTTTCGAGTATTAGTTCTTGCCCCCATACTTCCTAACCAATGCATGCCACAACCGTATGAAGGGAAAACGCTAAGAACTTCGAAAATACTACAATGACGTTTTCTCTCCCCTCTGTCTGTCACCTCCAAATATTTGGGGATTTGATTGTGGCCAAAATGGCAGTCGAGACCTTTTTTCATCGGACGGCAAATTGGTGATGTCATATTTGTAGTTCGTGATATCGTTTCTTCATTTTTTTTTTCTTTTTGATCTCCCTGTTTTCCTTTTTTCTACTGTTTTTATGAACTTAATGGCACTTGTGATCCTGTTCCTTAGTTTTGCGTGAACTCATCTATAATTCGATTTAAGTGTATTCAGGTTCGATCCTAGCTGCCAATAGTCGAATCCAAGCTTAGTGTTGACTGGAATGCGCTTTGCCACTACTGCTTTTGAGTGTTGTATAGTGCAACGTTTAATTATCATGAAAGGCTAAAATTCGATTCCAAATGTATTTTTATATTGACCGTCGTTTTTCCTTAGAAGGGGTATTGTGGAATATTATTTTGTGCAGTTGATAATGGAGGTTAATTTCAGGTTGAGAGGATGCAACGCTATCAAGGTGTGAACCTCTATGTGAAAAATCTCGACGATACAGTGGATGATGAGGTGCTGCGGCAAAATTTTGAGAGCTATGGTAAAATCACATCCGCCAAAGTGATGTGTGACGATAATGGCAGGTCTAAGGGATTCGGCTTTGTTTGCTTCGAAAAACCAGACGAGGCTACCAAGGTTTTTTTGTTTGGGAGCTTTTTCCTTTTGCATATAGCTAATCTTAATCTGAAGGTGTTTCTTGGCTATATTGTGCTCGATGTTTGAGAATAATGGCGCACGATTGGTTTATCCACCAACTGTTTTTCTCAGTTTGTCGTCGTGAATGATCAAATATTGATAGTGCAATAGGGGAGATTAAAGGAATATATAAGTATATTACAGATTAGTGAGTAGTGTTGTAGTGAAATATCTATAAGTTCAACATGCAGTGTTTATTTGGAATATGGTCATCATTGCCTTTGAGTGGTCATCTTTGACCTATGGTCATTACCGGTCAACAGTAGAATGATTTTTAAGGCTGTAACTGAAATGAATGGCAAGATGATGTGCACAAAGCCGGATATGGTCATCATTGGAATATGGTCATCATTGCCTTTGAGTGGCCATCTGCCTTTGAGTGGTCATCTTTGACCTATGGTCATTACCGGTCAACAGTAGAATGATTTTTAAGGCTGTAACTGAAATGAATGGTAAAATGATGTGCACGAAGCCGCTATATGTGGCATTGGCACAACGTAAAGAGGATCGCAAAGCGCAACTCGCTTCACAATATATGCAACGACTTGCTTCTATCCGTATGCACAACGCTGGCGCAATGCCAGGAACGATGTACACTCCTGGTAATGGAGGATTCTTCGTTTCATCAGCGCTTCAGAATCAGCGTGCGGCAACATTTATGCCGACCGCAACGATTCCTGGAGCTCAGATGCGTGGTTCGGCTCCGCGTTGGAGTGCGATTGGAGCGGCGGCTGCTGGATTTGGTTAGTTGTGATGTTTTCTATGATCATTGACACGTGTTGTAATTAAGTTTTTTTAAGCATTACTCTTCTATCTCAGAAACTTAGAATCTTTGTGGGCTTTAGTTTTGAATTATCCCATTTTGTGGCAAGGGTGCTCGTTTTTCAGGTGTGCAATCGCCATACATGGTACAGAGTGGTGGTTATGGCCAAGCAGGCAGAGGTGGCGCGCGTGCGGCCACGGCGGGTAGTGCAGCGGCTGCTATGCGTGCCCAAGGACAGTATCCAGGACCTGCTCAGGCTGCTACAGCACGTGGACCTCAGGCTCAACGCATGGCCGCTGGGACTATTGTGCAAGGACAACAGGCTGCTAGGCCACAACAGTTGGCGGTACGTCTTTGTTTGGAATGTTTCTTCGTGTTAGAAAGGTGAGAAGAACAAGTAGGGTAGTCCGTAAGTTGTTTCATTCTTTTTTCCTTCACGTTAAAGTGTGTGGCACTGAGGATAGAGCCAGTGTAGGTCATAATCGAATGCTTCAGGGTGGACGCCAAGGTCAAGGCGCAAAGCCAGGCCAAGGCCAGCAAATGCTTTACCAGTCGTATGGTGCCATGGCCGCTCGTCCTGGCCAGGTGCAACAGCAGCAGAGTGGAATCGTCGTTCAGGGTCAGGAGCCACTGACCGCGCATATGCTAGCTCAAGCGCTGCCTCAGGTTTGTTGCTGCTTTTTTGCCTATCCTCTACGTCTCCATCGAACAGGATATAGTGGGGATTTGTTAGACTGCTTAGGAGGGGAGGGGTTTCATTTAGGAATATTGTAATGTCTGATGCAGTGAATAAGGGGTAAGTGGTTTATAAGCGACTTCAAGAATTCATAGTAGAAAAGATGAAGTGGGGTGGGGGTTATCTTTGTTATATTTCATGGTCAAAGGAAACCGTTAATAATGAGCCGAAAAGTACTACATAGGATTTACCATGCTTAGGAAATTGCTCTCAGTGAACCATAAATCGAAGTAAATCCATGTTGTGCATGACAGTTAAGGATCATAGATGTTCGGCCGATATCCTCTCTCCGTCGATATGTCTTATTGGTGATTGCTTTATAGGAGCAGAAGCAGATGTTAGGTGAGCGCATCTATCCGCTTATTGAACGAATCTATCAAGGACCCGATGTCGGCAAGATCACCGGTATGATGCTCGAGATGGATAATTCGGAGTTGTTGATGATGCTTGAGAACGAGGAGCTGCTGCAGTCGAAGGTCTCCGAGGCTGCGTCCGTGCTCGCATCGGCGAAGAATGAGGCCCGTTGAATGGTACACAATCCCACGCTTACTTTTTCACCATTCTATTTTATAACATCTTTTTTTTTTTGTTTTTTGCACAGCTATTGTTTTAGCTAGAAGTTTACTGCGATCCGTCTAAGCGAATATTCCATTCATTTAGCAGTTACAATTGCTTAGTGGGTTGCAAGAATTTTCTGGTTAATTCTATAGCTTTCACACCTCTCTCCTGTTTAGTTCGCGCTTTTCGTAGTATTCGTTTGTGGATTTTTTTTTTCGTAGATTACAATAGTTGTCCCCTTGTGTGGTGTCTCCGTGATGGGCGTCTTCTGTATTTGCCTATCTCTGCAACACGGCTTTCTGTCTCTTTGTTCTCTACCCTGCCTTATCCTTTTTGACTTATGTTAGATGACAGTTGGTTGCACAATGTTTCAGAATAACCTTTTCATATCCGGTTTTATGCTTTTGTTGGGTGACATATTAACGTATTACCGTACCGTTGATGAGACGGATTACTGTATCGTTGATACGGTCATTGATGGCCAACTGATGGCTTTCTTCTTCAGTTTTCTTTTGTTGTTTTAAGGCGACGCTTCTCAGTGTTTGATGCGCTTTTTTTGTTTTGTTGATTGAGAGCGCATATGAGTGGCCTTTGTTGTTTTATTAGTTTACTCTGATGCATGGCTAGAGATTCGTTTGTGTTGGTGGGGGGTTTTCTCTTGCCGACGCTGATCTATCATCGATCTCTATTGGTGCATCAGTAACATTTTGCAGCTCTTCCATTTTAGTAGGGGGTCGATCTTCACTCATATCTCGTTGCTTAACCATTGGGATGTATTTGATTATCGATTGGTTCTTCTGTGATGGTTTAATGATTGTTACCTATTTCTGTGAATACTGAGGTAATCAAATGAATGCACTCATAAGTGGGCAACCGGATTGTTTAGTAGTAATGGGGGATTTGTTGATTTACTGAGCAAATTTATACTCAAATTTGGTTTAGCAACGTTTGTTCTCTTATTTCAATTTATATGCTTCGCCCATCGGTCTTTTTTTTTGCGCTGAAATCCATTTTTTTTTTCTCTGCTATTGTTTTAGTTGGCTCTAATCTCCCATTTTAGGCTATGTATTTTGAGTGATGATGAAGATGCGTCTGTTCTTCATCACCTTTATGCATGGATATCCTTGTTGCAAGATTTTTTTTTTTGTTTATCTCAGCCATCTGTATCTTCTAATCCGGCTTCCTGTTTTCCTCTCTTTTTTTATAACATGGTACAGAGTGTTGCTTTGCGGTTTATAGCGGTAATTGCGCTCAAGTAAAGAAAGGAAAAATAAAACGGCTCTTGTTGTATTGGAATTTGAAGTTGTGTCGACACAGTTGCTTGCTATCTGAAGAAAGGGGATTGAGTTGTGTTGTGTTGTATGAAAACTACAATATCCCCCAATATGATCTATATTATTTGATTACTGTGTTGTACCGTCTTCATCCATTCATGCCGTTTTGCTTTGTTTATCGATCATCCACATTTGATACCGCCCCGTCCATGTGTGTCGGTTTTGTTTTTGGCGTTGGCGATAATCCACGCTTTTCTTTAAAAAAATAAAATCCATTGTTGTTGCTGTTGTTGTTCTGTTGTGTTTATTTTAGGCATAGACGTTTATTACCGTCGGGTGGAGAACCTTTTTTTTAATGGTAAGTTCACTTCACTGAAAGTAGAGATGGGTAGCACAGGGTTCCGGCCTTGCATGATCCTGGTGATTGCGTAGAGATGTGGGATGGAGGCGAAGCAACTGCATATTTATATCGTATTAGGCTGGTCAAGATATCGAGCATGCACGGTATGGTATAAGTAACCAGTTCAAACTAGGGCCTAGCCGGAAGGAGGGGATTTTGTTGGACCAGAAATATTAGAGCAGAAAGAGACTGAGGTGTCCTGAATTCGTCACCAGTACTAACGGCAAGCGTGTGAAATGCGGTTTGGAGTGGTAGATAGTGGTGGAGTCGCTTAGGTGGTCAGCAAAGCTTAGAGCCTGTGGCAATGTCGGGACAGTGTTCGGTCAATTGATGGTGGTTGCGAACATCCCGGCAGTAACGCAAGGGTACATACAAGGGAAAGGTAGAAGGACATAAAAACTTCTGGGGGGGGGAGGGAGGTAGGACGTGGTTGGGGGGAGTGGAAGAGGCTGGGAAAAGGTGGGAAAGAACGGGAATTGAGGGGGGGATTGATTGAAGATAGAAGATAGATCAAGACCCCGATGGTTCATATCCAATGCTTCCATCGCATCTGTACTAGCACATTCTTAGAGGCTCAAGTTTCTACCATCCCATCATCGTTCTGCGATAAAGCGAACGTTCGATTCATAAATTATTATCAAAGTGCAGTTGATGCAGCAATTTACCCATTTTATATACCAGTTTTTACCAGTTTTACCTGTAGGTATTTTCTAATTTTGCCATTTTTCTATTCGAAGAGTTTGTCTACCTGTAGATGCTCACCAAAAATTGGTGTTGTAAAAAACCAATCGAACAGAAATTCTGTGCGGTTAATGTTCTGTATGGAGGTTCCTTACACAGATTTGTTAAAATATATCATTGGCTTAAGTGAATTTTCTGTTCCATTTCAATCGCGCCATTTCTACCGTGTTTCCTTCTCCTTTATTTCCATCATTGGCAATATTGAAGATTTTTTAGTGTAAGCTTAGGAGGTCTGCATCAGGACACTCAAGTCCATATATCATATCAGTGTGTTTGCTGAGCTTCCTTTCCAAATTTATATTCAAGTTCTCCTTCAAATTCATATTCGAGGTCTTTCAAGTTTATTTTGATGTTCAAGTTTATTTTCAAGTTCTTCTTCAAGTTTATATTCACAACAAATTTAACTTTTCCCATTGAGATGGGAAACTCATCAATCGTTTGTAATTTAAAGAAGGATATTGCCAACCGGCGCCCTTCATGTTTCTCCAATGTTTCTTTCTTTTGAAATTACAATTCAATACTGAAAATAGGCTGATTCTATGCTCTTATTTAGACATCTTAATTAAATCAATCTTTCTTTTTCTTCTTATCATTGCTTAAGTTCAGGTTTCGGTTACGATCCAAAGAGTCCTTCTCCAGATACCTCATGTCTTTTATATTTCCCGGGAATTCTTGTCAAACGGCGGGGAAATTTCTTCGTTGATATGTTGTGACGATATTTTTTCTTGTGAGTTTCTAAATGGCAGCTTTCCATCCACCTTCCTTTCCAATATCCTTGGAATCTTTGCAGCGGCCAATATCCTTAGAATCTTTGCACCGGTTAAAAAGTATCGACTAGAACAACCGTTGAGTATAGGATGTGTGATATGTTATACACTTTCTATAAGGACTTATTGTCTATCAACGGGGAAATGCATTCTATTAATCGAGGATGTGAAATTCTTTGAAATTTTATCGTTTATAGCAAACGTCAATAAGATGGATGATTTGGATAAAATGATTAAATCACCGAACGATGAGAAGCACTGTTTAGCTAAAATTCAAGCGAAACATTTACGTGCACTCTCAGATGCTTGTCTACAATTTGGAATACCACCACCTATGGCAGCAATGCATTCGAGAAAAGCATTCACATTATTGAAGGTAATCTAGGTGGTCTTACTCAAAATTGAGTATTTCTCGATGTTGTTCCTTGATTCTGGATTGTAGTGCATTGTGGGGTGAGGGAATAGTTAGAGGTGCAGGTATCTCAGTTATTGATTAATTCCCCATAAGAACCCTCTTACTTCCATGAAGGTCTTCCTAATTCCCCACTGAATTTATCTTTTTTTTTTCTTAAATTTGCAACACAATAATTCACTATTTATATAAGATATTTAAGCAAAAAATTCTAAACATACATTATGAGTGTTTTTCTTTCTTTCTTTTTTTCTCAATAATTATGAATCATTGAGATTTATTTCTATTGATTATTAAGTTTTTTTCGCGATTCTCTCTTGCTATAAAAATAGTAAAATATAAAATGCTATCAATTTTTTTTNTTATCTTTTTTTTTTCTTAAATTTGCAACACAATAATTCACTATTTATATAAGATATTTAAGCAAAAAATTCTAAACATACATTATGAGTGTTTTTCTTTCTTTCTTTTTTTCTCAATAATTATGAATCATTGAGATTTATTTCTATTGATTATTAAGTTTTTTTCGCGATTCTCTCTTGCTATAAAAATAGTAAAATATAAAATGCTATCAATTTTTTTTGTAAACTTAAGGCCAATAGATAAGCTGAAAATTATAAAAATTTGATCTATTATTGAATTTATATTGTTTAAATTTCTAGAAAGTGATCTGCAAAGTCAGTGAATTTATACGGTCGAAGCGATGGTATGAGGGATGTAAGAGCTTGGTTTTGATGATCTGAAATAGAGATGGAGAGGAGGCGAGATGTTTTGAGTTGGTGAGAGGGGGCAGAGGGGGGG
>JAAVTS010004984.1:0-10845 GCA_022845575.1 Baylisascaris ailuri
CGAACATTGAAAATATTCCTTCAGGTTTTTATGGTTGGCTACGGTTGATTAGTTTATATCCCACACAGCAACAAAATCCTGGATCCATTTATATTTCTAGTTCTACCCCATTCAGCAGTCAATGGTTTCGGGAACACTTATAAGTAGGAAGGAATACCAATATTTTTTAGCTTTCTTTATAGTAAATTAAAGATTATTTCATTCGCCGATTGCATTTTCAGAGTAAAAAAAAAAAAAAAAAAGTAAGAAAGAACGAGAGACAACAGCGCAGTGAAACGAAGAAGAATTGAAATGCAGCCGAAGCAAAAAGTCGAAGACTTGCAATTCAGAGAGGTAAGATCGTAATTGTCTTTATTAGTTTGTCGATCGATTATGCCTCCAATGCATTATAACATGCCTGAGGATGAAAACGATTGGAAAAAATTTCTGTAGGAAAAAAAATTGTTCCCTCTCATACTTTGATTTTGTTTAAATTTTCATCTAGTGGAAATGTTTATCTTAGATAAAAGTTTCATTTTATGCAACGCAATAGATGGTCACTATTGATATGCGGAAAATGGTCAGTAGTGGTCACTCTAACAAATGTTGATCGTTTGTTTCTTGTAACTAACTAACTTCCTAGAGCATTATTCAGATAGGACGGGTCAAATCCCATCATAAAGCGGTATTCACCAGGCAATCATTATTGCTATCCTTGAGGGGAATCTAGTGACCGAATATCACCATAAACTATGCAATAGCCATTCACTCGACATTAATACGCTGCGATATGTACACTCCTATAGGCGCCTTTCTGGTATGATCTCATGAATTTCCATTACTTTTCATTAAGTTTAAACTTTCTATACGTATGAAATTTCTCGAACTGTTTTTTTCAACCCATTCCGATAGTGCTGTAGAGAATATTTTAGAAAAATAAAAAAATATTTTTGGAATATTTTAGAACTTGAAAAGTGTCGTAGAAAATTTTTAGAAAAAAAATTTTTTTAGATCGTTTTCAACAATATTTTTGCGAGCGAGTTTTTCATACATTTTGATATGCCTCGGCGATTAGCAAAGCTGCCATTGTGTCGATCTTGCGATTGAAGCAATTGTATCTAACAATGAAGTTAGGATCAGATTTGATGCCCTTTAGAAGATATAAATCAACTGATAAAAGCTGCATTAAATTATATAGTTTCAGATCGTAGTAGTGCTGTTCATCCCATCTCTGAACGCATGCGGACGCCTTCCAGTGACTCCATCTATCGAACATCAACGTCAACCTTTTGCTTTCCCTACCCTCCCATCGTTGTTTCAATTCCTTCCCACTCCAGGTACAGGTCATTCGTCTTTTATTGTTTGAATTTTTCGAAAATATTAGTGGACAGAAACAATTAGGTAATTCTTTGTTAGTTTCGAGTACTCAATATTTGGCTGTTCATTTCAAAAAAAAAAATTATTTATGTTTATTATTAAAATTCACCGGAGCAATGTCCATATAAGATGAGGTTTCAGCTCTGAAATCTAAAAATAGTTCGATCATTTAAAAAATCATTTTCTAACATAACTTGAAATTTTCTAAACTTGATCCTTAGAGAGGTCAGAGGTCGCGATTGAAGTGTCTTAGGGGGGAGAGGTTGGCATGGTCGCAAAGACAATGGAGATACTGTTCATTGTTTTGTTACGGGGAACATGATGGATAGCATCCTGTAAGACCAAGAGGTCATTAGTGAAAGAATCAAAAAGGTCTACAGCTAATTGTCCTTTTAGCATTGTTGTTCGCACCAAAAAGTGCCGAGCAGCGAAATAAAATAGTTCTGGATTTCCTATTGCTTTTGACTTGAGGTCATTCTCTTATTAGTTTTGACTTGAGGTCATTCTTTTATTGCTTTTGACTTGAGGTCATTCTCTCAATGCTTTCTGAACATGCAATCATACTTTGCTTTCTCCTTCATCATTCAACAATCTTTCATCCCTCTCCATCATCCATCATTACAAGGATAATTGCTTCCTAGAGTATCGTCGAGGAAATTCCACTAGAAATTCTCAACTTCTATAAAATTGTGATTATTAACCAAAATATTTCTTTTCTTCATAAATGACGATTTAAATATTTCGATAAAG
The DNA here is from genome assembly GCA_022845575.1 of Baylisascaris ailuri. Lineage (NCBI taxonomy): Eukaryota > Metazoa > Nematoda > Chromadorea > Rhabditida > Ascarididae > Baylisascaris > Baylisascaris ailuri. Next base: position 2,107 of record JAAVTS010004984.1, read on the forward strand.
AGATCTGAAGATTTTCCTATAATAAACTAAAGTCTTGAGCACAAAGACCTCGAGTTTTCATGAAGTCTTGAGAGCAAAGAGCTCGAACTCTCGCGAAATCTTGAGCATGAAATGATCGAGCTTTCGCTCAGAGATATTAAACGTTTTGGGTGTTCGACTGCGTAATCTGTGTAACGAATGAAATTGGCATTTAGATAGGAGGACTCGAACGAACGCTATAAAAGAAATCTTCGATTTGAGCAACATCACTGATGACGTTAGTGAGATGGAATTTTCTAATGGAACAGCCGATGCGGATAAGAGGACTAAGCTATCGATACCACAAAATGGGAATCGCAGTCATCAATATAGTTGTTTTCCCGACCAGGTAAGCAATTTAATAACGATGAAGAGCAGGAAGCAGAAAGAATTTCCTGGGGAACGGTTTGAGACATCGTGATATCACTGTTTCTAAGAAGTTTTCTTTGATGATCAGTAGAGGTATCTGAAGTGTGGAAGTTCGAGAGCAAACAACCTACGACTCCGAAATTACCAACAAAATATGGGTGAATATGATTATTTCGTTGGCATTTGGGATTTCGCAGATCGAAATATCTGATTCCGGAATCCTACAAGCATCCACGAAATTCTTGAGGTTTCAACGGTTGGCGATCTCCAGATGTAATGAAAGGTTTCTCGAAAATCGGAAAGAACCCGAAGTCTTTTCCGATAGCCAATGGTAGTGACGACAAATCCCTATACGAATCATTAAATGTATCTTCCTTTGCAGTTAATTTGGTCTGATTTCTGATCATTCAAAAGCAATATTTACAAGCAAAATTTTTTCTTATATAAAACTAAGCAAATAGCGACAATTCATACAACTAACATATACAAATATGCTGCGGAAATCACAGCCCGAGTTATAGAAGAGAGGGCGTCAACAATTATATTCCCTTAGTCTCTAGTTTATTCATTTGTAGTAGTGATATATGTTTGATTTGTCATTGATATATGTCAGATTTTCTTTTTTTAGCCGGTTCATTCCACAATGAAAAATTCGATGAAAATAAAAATATTTTCATAATTTTTTAAATAAATATACCAAATGAAATGATAATCAGCAAAAAAAAAAAAAAAAAAAAAAAATCAGCAAAATACTATCGAAAATGATGGAAATTAAAAAGCCTTCGGTGAGGGGGTTGTAGAAAAATAGACGAATAGAAATTTTGCCAGATTCAAGTCTTGAAATCCGTTTCTTGACCGGAAATAGATGCTGGCGATATTGGCATGATAACAGGATTGAGTTGAGTTGATATCAACATCAAATGATAACTTGCAGAAGTGTGAATGGCATTCACAATGTGGTACAGGTGGATGTATCTATGGGAAATGTCGATGTTCATGCATAGAAAGCAATCCGTGCTTCATGAAAGAACATTGTTTCGGATATCCATGTACGGATATTTGTGCGTCAATCACTGGATTCGCTACGGATTGCAATAGGGAAGTAAGTGCTTACCAATATTCCCTCTAGAAATAATGAAATCTGTTGCGATCTTCTTCTTTTCTCCCTCATCACCTTTAATAAGGAGTAGAAAAAAAGGGGGAGGATAAAAGAGTATTGCGAAGCAAATTCAATAGTGGCTAAAAAGCTAGCAATAAAAATTATTTAAGCAATTTGCCTTCAATATTAATATAGTATTCATTCGCATAAATCTACTAAATACCACAACAAAAAGAGAGAAAGAAATTTTGGATGGAATTTTTTTTCCATTTTCTGGTGGAAGAGAAAAAAAAAACTTTTCACTTCATATAATCGGTGACAGAGTACGATGAAGATGATCTGTATTAAATCTTTTCTTTGAATAAACATAAGTTAGCATAAAATAAATCAGCTAATTCTTGTAAATAATGAATGAAAAAAGCAAAAACTCTCGCAATATTGAGAAACAACAACGAGATATAAAATTGATTGCCAAAACGATGCGTCAAGATTACAGAATCATATTACAGGATCAATGCGCTCGTGGTACACAATGTCTTGTGGGTGTTTGCGTGGGTGGAGGACGCTTCAATGCCGGTTTATATGAAGGTGTATCATGCAGTATCTTCACGGAGAAGATCGACTGTTCAGGTATCGCTAGAGAGGAATGCGCAATTTTTGGTGATCTCTGTATACGTCACTATAATGCATCCCATATTGGCCATGAACGTGGTTACGATATCTGCAATAATGGCATATCGGTAATGCTATCCCTTATCCGTAACGTTCTATGACAATTGGGTGTTCTCATAGTAAAGTAATTGCAAGAAATTCTTCAATAATTTAATGACCACTGAATATGACTGCTGAAATTTTATTGTTAAATCCCTCCCCTACTAGCAAGAGTATGTATAACACATTTCTAAAAAAAAAGTGTATAACACACTCCCATAGACCGTATATAACACAATCTTACAAACTGTTCATAACACACAGTCCCACGAACATCAAAAAGCCATATATCGTTAAGTGAACTAAAAGAGTTATTAAGCGTTAATATATTTCAAGTAAAACTGAAGTATAGCTAAATATTGCGAAATATTTGTTGAAATTTTTTTTCTTAGTTAATATTTTTTTTGATTATTTCAATATTATCCCATTAAATTCACTCGATTTTCACTGACATTAATGTGAGCGGTTGGTGAACTATACGCATTTCTAATTAAAATTTTGCAGTCATCGGTCGGTTTTCCGACATGCATTTCGGCGAAAGGACGCCCAATTTTGTGCGGTATTCTCGACATGTGCCGAGTGGGAAGTCATTGCGGTTCATGTGAATGTGACGATATGATATATGATGATTAAGCAATGAACATTTCAGTGTTATTAATGTTCTGTCATGGTTATTAATGATTGTTTATTTTGTGCGACTTTTTTTTTTCTAAGTTTGCTTTGGAAAATATCGCGTATAACATGATGAGAGAGATAAAAAACAAAAAAAAAATTCGAAAAAAAGAATTTGAACTTTGATATTATATCGTTCCGCTCATCGTATTTACCAATTAAGCCATTGTTTCACTATTCTTATTTTCATACAAAAGTGCTTCTCAACTCGAATTTGTTGTGAAATGCATTAGCAAATACAGCTCGGTCTTTATTTCTTTCTAGTTTGAACAAATTCTATTAAATTTTGTTCGTATATATTCGCACTCTTATTTTCCAAGCAGAAGAAAAAAATCTCCAAAGGATCAAGATCAAAGTTCTTAAGATCGTTCATTGAAGCGATGGAAAAAAAAAAAACCTAAAATTTTGTCAGCACCCAGGAAATATATCGTAAATGTGAGCACATTTGATAGTGGATTAAAAGTGATTAAAAATGCCTCCGAAAATGATTGTTCTTCAAAGCGGCATGTCACTATTGCTCTGTATTTCAGAATATTATTGCATTTATAAATTTATTTATTTTAATTGATATAATATTAGAAAGTGATTAATAGTGATGATAATAATTTAAAAAGAGAACGATATAAGATTGAGAAAGAATGAAAAAGAAAGAAAGTGGAGTGATGATGACAATCAACCAAAGTAAATAAAAGTATTTGGAAAGAGAAGTGAAGTTCGCAAGCGATCGTCAGAACGAGAAGCATAAAGCCTATACAGATAGATTAGCTAAAGAGTAGAAAGTTATAGAAAAGCGAAATAAAAAGAATAATAAAAGAAAAAGCGGAATAAAAATAATAAAATTAAATAAATAATGTTAAATAGTAGACAACTTAGCAGGTTTATAAGCAGTAATTTTAACCTTAGCCCAATGACCTGATCTCTTCCTTTTTGCTAAAACGATGGTTTATGTAAATGGGTTCATAGTTGCTTTTACCATTATTCCCCATTTCTGGTCTACAAAAATCGGGCTTTTAGTAAAGAACTACATATTTTCTTTGTAAAACTTTCAAAAAAATAGCAAAAGTAGTTATAGGAAAACGATTGTTCCAAGTTCAGCGCTATAAAACGGTAAGAAAATATTACACACGGAATTAATAAAGACTCAAATTGAATATATATATATATATATATATATATATNATATATATATATATATATATATATATATATATATATATATATATATATATATATATACAAGAATATAAATATTTACATATTGCGACCATTCGGGCTCGTGAAAGAAGTTCAGCGGAGTAGCGAAACTAAAGAGGAATTGCCAAGCAAGATCGCGGCCTATTTATATCTTCGGCTAAGGTCCCAAAAGTATGGGGAGATCATAATCCACGTGGAGGGAGAGATGAACATCATGAACAACACAAATGTGAGCAAAACAATTGTTTACACAAAGTTGATCATAATAGATCACTCGTTAAATTGCCATTAAAAGTGACATAAATACTATCGAGTAATAGCGAAATCTTATATTAAAATAGGGGAGATACCGTTGATAAAATAGAATAAAAATTATAAATATAAGTTGAATTAAAAAATACCGTAGCCACAAGTATTCAAAGCTAATCGCCAATGTAGAAATTCAGTTGCAGAAGCTTTATCGTATAATGGTGCAAGTAGAGCAATATGTTTATGACCTCTATGTAGATATACTTGCATAATGTAAACCGTATTTTTGCGCGCGAAAATAGATACTTATAGATCGAAGAATGCTGCCAGCCGCGGCTGTTTCATTCTTTTTCTCTGACATCACAAATCTTTTCTGCAATGGGTGAATAAATCCATCCATCAATTAGATGCGATCAGTATTCATTGAAGATGGTCATCAAGCGTCGATACGATGGAAATTTTTCACGATGGAAATCTTTCCTATTCAAAAATTCGGAAGTTTTAAAACTTATATTCTTTGCACTAAGCAATTGTAAGAGAAAAAACAGAATGGAGAAGAAAAAAATCAATTTGGCTAAAAAAAAAATTGTGAAAATATTCCAACTTGATATAAAGCTGCAAAATGAGAGCATTTTTCAAATTCTATAACGCCGAATAAAACGCGGGAAATGCGTGTGGTCTTTCGGCTTCCAATGAATTGTTGAGAAAATTTCTTCGACGTCGAGTTTATTGTTCCGGTTGGTCTGTTGTTGTTGGGTTTTTTTTTTTTTCGTGAGTTGCTCGGCTTTGCTTTATTCAAAAAGGTAATATTAGATATTTATAAGAATTTATTATGTTGAAGTAGTTTTGAGGGAATCACCCAAATAGGTAGATTCGAGACTGGATGGCCAATTTTCTAAAATTTGTCTCACCTCTTCTATTGTTCTAGTTGTTCATTTGCTAGCAAATATATGTATAAGTTTATAGCCTTATTCTTTTGCCCAAACGAACGGGAAGTAATATTGCCATTCTTTACGGATTCATTCATACTTATCATTGCCTGAAGCAAAATTCCCCACTTATCGTTTCTATGATCTGTGAGAGTAGCATCACATTGCCTAATAATACATTTACCTTTACGTTTGCTAGATGTTCTTGTATAGGAGATCATATCTGTCGTCTTTGAACATGCTTGAGGAGGATGCCAATTTTCATAGAGTTTTGAGGCAGTTGTAGTAATTCATTTTATAATACATGTGGTTTTATTATGTGAAATTAGTTCATCTACATGCATAGCTGCTATATATATTTTTACCTATACGGATTCCCACATACCTGTAATTACCTGAGGCAAAACTGTCGCTTATTAGTAGTCGACTAGAATTTGTATATTTTCGTCCTTTTTTTGGAACATCATTTAGTTAAATAAGAGGAAAAAAAAAGATGTTAGAATTGACTATTTGTATAATTTTCTCTTATCAACTTTTCTTTTCTTATTCTCACCATAGTTTGGGTATTTTTTTTATTCGTATGTATGTCGAATACTTGTACTATTATAGGTTGCATTTCTTTTGTTTATATATACCTGTTGAATACCTATACTATATTGTGCTTGATTTCTTTATTTTTCAACTTTTCCTATTCTATTCATCAGTATCGTTATAGCGATGGTAATTTTTGCAATCGGATGACATTTTAAATGCTTGTAATTTACAGGTTAATAAAATGCTTTCTATTAATCGTGCAGAGATTATTCCAAAGAAGCAAAAAAAGAGAATCGAAGATGAAGGTGGTAAGTGTTTGCTTAACTATATAGATTCTCTAATTTAAAACCTTTATAAACAATGATTGGTCATTCTTCATTCAATTAAAAAAAAAGGCAAATTTTGGATCATATTTTGAAATGATTTAAGAAATGAAAGAATTAAGCTTTATATATTATCTTATGCGTGGTATTTCAAAATGGCTCATTTTTTTTTACATTTTTATTCTCTAATTTGAAGTGGAAATGTAAGGATTATAAGGTTTTCGTCGTTCATTTATTAACTGAATAATAATTAGTTTTTTTTTTTTTTAAATGTCATTTCATTGTAACGCTATCAATTAAACGCATTCGTTATTTCTAGGTGGTCTAAATGATGATAGACCATCAACAATTGCAAATGAAGAAGACGAAGAGGATTTGAGGGCACAAGTTTTAAACGATATCGATGAGGAGGTAGCGTTATAATAAGCTATATTCACCTCATATGATTTCATGAAGAAAGCGAATTTTTTTTTGCCGTCATATTTAAAAAAATTTCCTATAGATAGCTGTAATCATTAGGAAATTATATGAAATAATAAATGTGGGAATTCCGCTGTTCTGTTTGAATGCTTTATGAGTTGAAATAGATTTTAAAATTTTTTTTAGAAATCTACAAAGAATTTCAGTAATAACTCGTAGAGAGAAATGATTAAGTTTTTCGACATCTTTAATGAGAAATGAAATGTTTTGATGGGTCAAACAACAAGTGAAGAATCTTAGCGAGAAAATAAGATCAAAAAAAAACTTTATCGATGTGCTGAGATCTAGAAAGAACTGTTAATTTATATTTGAGAGGGGAAGGGGATGAGGAAGTCTCCGAGAGCGAAATAATCGCTAGAAATGGAAATTGGGATGGGCAATTTGTCGATAAATTGATAGAAACCTCTGATGAAAAAATTTATTCCTTGATTGAATTTTTTTTTGGATTTAGGATCTTCTTCATATGAAAATACCACCGAAACCGGAACCAATAATGAGTTCTGATGGAAGTGGACAACGTTTAGTGATTCACAGTATCGAAGTGGAGAATTTTAAGTCATACTATGGGAAACATGTCCTTGGTCCATTTCATCATGTAAGTATTATATGATTCTAAGCCAGAAATTTGTGTAATTGAAAGACGCGATATATAGGCAACTATATGTATCAAATGGAAAGTTCATTGCATGGTTTCACAACGATACAATGGGAAGGTTTCATGCGCATTGCATTGTTGCCTTTTTTTTTCATGCGGTAACATCCACTTTAATCACGGAAAAAAGTTTGAAATTTTGCAGTAACCCGCGTCACTTAATGATCTAGAATGATTAATGATCTAGAATCTAGAAAGTGTGATCTGAGAGCTGTGATCTAGAAAGTATGGTCTAATATGATCTAGAAAGTGCTATCAAAATCTTTATGATGACCAATTTCTGTAGTGCTAAATAGCCTCTACGATAGTCGTTTTGTTCTCTGCTTCTATTCGATTTTGGTAGGAACGTTATAGAAACATACACTGAAACGTTTAGAACGCTGTAACAATTCAATAGAGCGCTTTCTCTTTGAGAAAATAGTCGCATCCATTAGCACTAAGAAGGGGAATAAGGTTTTAGACAACATTATAGGCAATGATAAGAAGATTAGTATAGCTTTTTGTTTTGGTCCGAAAGGTGTTGCGCGATTGTCGTAATAAACTTAAAGCCGCAGAGTTTTCTTTTCAATGTATGGATAGGAGAGTGCACCATTTACGATTGCATCTGAAAAGGCGTTGAAGAGAATTGATGGAAGAATTTGGCTACAAACCTTATGGGTTTGAGATAAAATATAACGATTTGCATTAAAACTAAAAATTTTGCCTGGGAATATTTTCAATATTATTGCTATTGCAAGCTTAAGTACTGCAATAATATAGTTATATGAATTTTTGCAGAATTTATCGGCAATAATCGGTCCTAATGGTAGTGGGAAAAGTAATGTAATCGATTCACTTTTGTTCGTATTTGGTTATCGCGCATCGAAGATTCGCTCAAAGAAGATCTCTGTACTCATTCACTCATCTAAAGGAAATGAGCATCTGCAAAGTTGCACAGTTTGTGTCAATTTTCAAAAAATCATTGATCGGGTATCATTTTATCATATTTGAGATAGTGCTTATCACTGTGATGTGGCTATGAGCAATTTAAATAAAAGCAATCGCAGTCTTATTTTCAAACTTATGTAAACGGATCATAGAGTGTATTCTTAATCTTAATGGTACTTATTTCAAGTAAAAAGTTACTCCTGGCATTTCACCATCTTATTGTATTATAGCTTATTTATGCTTTAGATATCTTTTTCAAGAAATTCAAATATTTTTAGGTTATAGTATATAATAATTTCTGTTATAGGATGGGGGTTTATTACATGGGAGATTGATATTGACAGTTGAATTGAAGGGGGAAGGGATTGATGTCTTTTTGTTTGATTGTTTTTTATGGGACATTGAGTTAAGAAATATGTGGGAATTAATAAGATACACTCAAATTAAATAAGGGCATTTTCTGCTGGTAAATAGAATGAGTGGCAGTGGAGGTAATGAACCGTTGATCGCACTCATAAACCATAGAATTTCCGATGTTTTTGAGTTTATATAAGCTCGTACTTTTATATTTGAAATGAATTT
>JAAVTS010004987.1:0-10837 GCA_022845575.1 Baylisascaris ailuri
AAAAAAAAAAAATTTATCTCAATGGAAATAAATTCATAGCAAAGAAATAATTGAAACTTAACAAGAGCCATATACAGAGAACAAAGGATAGAGCAATCAAGAGTGACGTAAAAGGTCAATATGAGCGGTTTTTTTCTTTCTTAAAGTCGATCGTCTCTATCGATATAATGAACAGTTAACCATCCTCCTTTGGTGGTGTATACCAACCTGATTTTGCATGGATTTGTACCAGTGAGCTGAACGATTGTTGAGCTTTTACCATACTATACTGGCCTTTAACATCGAATTGGATACGAGCCTAAACATTTACTATCTTCAACTATTATTGTAATCGTAATCACACTAATTTAAGCTGGAGAATTAAAAAAAAAAAAGGTATTATCTATTCTTGTTTTAATGACGACTTAAAAAAAAACGAATTTTACGACTGTTAAACTTAAATGTGAAAAAAAGCCACCTCTCTTAGTTCTAAAGTTGCAAAATTACTTCTCAAGTAAAACGTATTTGAAAGAATCGAGAAATAATTTCTTTCGCCTTATAGAATTTCTCTTCTTCCTTTGTATGAAAAGTTATCTATCGCTTTCCTATCTATTCAGCTTTATTTAATAGCCCAACTATAGATAGTGGATTAAGGATGATAATCTTACACTCTCTCGTCCCTCGGTATGAATAAATGAAAAAATTCGGGCTTTCGATCATTCCATTAAATGCAAAATTGCTCAATTCAACCCTTATTTTTATGATGTAAATCTTTATCACCGTGAAAGAAACAAACATTCAAAACCCAAATCCTAATCTCCTAATTCTTAGATAACAAGAATTTTTTTTCAGAGCACTGACATAATTCTCTCCTCCAACATTTCAAATAAGATATGCATGCAAAAAATCACAGAAAACCGTTTTCAATCAATACGCCAACATAAAGGTCGATATTTCGAGAATTAAAAATTTAGTGACTGTGAGTTAATCAACGTATTTAGGCACCGACCGATTAAACACCTAAGCTAACAGTTCAATTATAAATTCCCTTTGTAACCACTCTTCCTCTTAGTTTTTTTCGCTTCGATTTGCAAGTGCTACGTGATTATGACGAACATAATCGAATACCTTGCCCTTGACCAGAGTTGCGGCAATTTGTAGAATCAGCGATTCGACGCTATAGGCACTTGTCCAGCCCTGTTTCGTCAGTAGCTCCATGCAGATTGCGCCGCCACCCAACACAAATCCATTCGAAATTGTCGGAGATACCAAGCGAACAAACGGCGGCTCAAAACTATACTTACATCAATTAAGGATTGCTGTTAAAGTCACTGGCCTATTCAGAATTCCCAAGCTAAAAGGATGCTGGCCTTCATGACCTGAACAGCGGGGCGAAGGCTCTGACAAAGAAAATCTCGAGTTCTTGGGAAAAAAATTTGCAAGAAATAGATTCTTTTTTGCATCCTCCTAACAAAAAAAAGGAAAATTCGTGCCATCCAAATTAATCACTTCTTTCATTACCACACTTAAATCACTTAACCATACTTAAAGATCATTTCTTCAGGTTACGCGGAAGAAGCGGATCTGACCTGACCTCCCCTTCCAGCAACTACCGAACTTAAAATTTTTGCCTCCACCTGTTAAACAGTTTTATTGCCGTAGTTGGTCTTTGCAATATTTGCACTTCGGTGAAAAGAAATTGCAACCAAAAGCGAATTATCAAGGGTCCCTTCTGCAAGTTAGTCTATCTCGCCCATGACAAGAATACGAAAGTCTATCCAAACTCATACATGCCAATATTACGCCATCCCATAATGGTTCATAAATATGATCCCCTCATAGCAAGAATCTCCAGCTCCCTATTCAGAGGTTTTTTAAGGTATCAGAGATCTTTTGATGCATTTCAACTCCTTTTTGGTAAAAAAAAATCTTAAAATAAAAGAAAAACAAACGGGAAGGTGTCCTTGAAGACGAAATGGAAAAGGAGGTAGTCCTGCTTTTCGTGCCTCATCATCGTTATCATATCCGCCGCCAGACAGCTATCTGGATCGACTCTGAAACTCTTTGCATATCATATACAGCATCCACACAAAAGAACAACGCCACTTCCAATCAATGAGATTGCTATTCTCGTTCAACTTCGTTAAATTAACTATCCATTCGTATCAAGTCTCCAACTCATGCAACAATCATTCCTCACCTTCAGTCTAATGGCCATCTCATTCGTTAAAACGTCCTCAACATTCCATCTTTAATAAAGTGCAATAGATTAACGATAATGCAAAACAATCTTCTATGCTTTCTCAGTGTATCGCACAACGCTAATGTCCGATGGCATTTTCTCTTAAACGGCGATAAAATAACTCACTTTTTCAGCTTCACATGCCATTCGTATAGGCTGTCCTTGACGAGTTCAATTGAATATACACCTAAAAATATGGTACCAATGTCAATTTCAAAGCGTCATTATTGGGCAGGGAAAACCCAGCCTAGTGCAACAATAAAACTGCACATTTAAGATGAAGGATTGACGGAACAAACCTTTTTTGTAATGCTCCGAGCGATAAATATCTTTAAGCTCTTTCATAAGTCTGTCCGTGGCAGTTACCGAACCGGCCACCGTACCCGTAAGGTGTTGCTCCCTCTGTGCATGGTTCAGCCTTGCCAGTACAGCTCGGCCTTCATCCGATACTCCCTAAATTCATTTAGGATCAACTTCCGTTATCCGTAAATTTACAGTACCATTATCCGATACCGTTAACAACTTCCGTTAACTTACGGTCGGTTACGGTCCACGATGAACAACCTTTATTATAGATATGCTCTTTAAAATATAGACGAGCTACATTGCAAAAAACAAAACAAAACAAAACAAAACAACAAACAAACAAACAAAAAGCGCAAGTGCTCGTTAGGGAATTTCATTCGTTAGCCAATAAACTATCACCACTCGTTTATCAGTATTTAACTGACGTAAGTGTTTCGTCGCATGCAAAATTTCAACAAGAAATATAGCTTCAATTGTTCCCTGTATAATAAACTTTTCCGCTCATCTTTTAAATCCCCCTCCCCTCTTCAAATATTGAATTTTCTTTTTAAAAATTTCATGTAAGGTTCAAATTCCTTAATTCGTTTTCCCCTCACCGTAACGTCAAAATATTTTCGACGATAAGTTCGAAGGAAAGTTTGCCAATAAACGAAGTAAACACTTAGAAATTAAGCATACTATGGACAAATGCACATAATGTAAACTGTTAGCTTCCGATTCTCATGTCATCCTATTTCTGGCAATTTTCATCCTCTTCTCCCCTTCCCATCGTTTCCTAGAATGCAAACCACTGTAAAGATACAATAACAGCAATAGAAAGGCACACCTTTAATTGAAGAAAATTCAATATACGAAAATTCATATAAAGAGGGAGGCTCATCGATGAACCCTATGAATTGTTCATTTTCACATTGCAACTACATTGTTGACTAAAAACAAGCAATGTTTTATTCGCATATATGTTCCAAAATGGTTCATACTCTTATATAGCACCATTACAAATACCATATTATAAAAATAAATCATGATGCGTTGAGTGAACGACTATGTACGAATATCGTCTCTTGGAATCGATTATGCACTGTATTAAAGATGTACTTCCATTAAAAAGCATCAAATAAACCTCTACTAGTAAAAACAATCTCTTTCCTTCTTCCCTCCTCCTCCTCCAAAAAGAAAAAAAAAACAATGCAACAAACCTCGTCATCGGCTGAATCTCTACGTGGCTCTTCTTCCATTTCAATAAGCTCTTCATCACTTTCCATTCCTTCATCTAATTCATCCGCTGGCTGGAACAAACGAAATTATAGGAAAGAAAAAACAATAGAAGTAAATGTTAGAAAAACTTCAGCATGATGCTGTCAACTGTAAGTAGAACATAAAATTTGCCCTACCAATGAATACTATCAATGGAGGTTCTCTAAAACCTAAAGAGGAAGAAAAGAGACTAAATTCAACAAAATTTGGCAATAAAAATAATTAAATACAAAACGAAATACACAATAAAAAGAAATTTAAGTATTTGCGAAAGAACCTAACTCCCCTAGTGATTTGTTGAAGACTTCTACAAGTGAATGGAAATCGATTTAGTAGAAAATGATAGAAAAAGTTTTCGTAAACAATGATTATTGAAAAGAGAAAAGAAAGCAAATGTCTCATGTTTACACATTTGATTTTTGAGCTGAACTATAACAAGTATATTTTCTAGTAGTACGTTCTATCTGTTCATGTTCGCCTTCTTCTAAACGGGAATATCAAACACTATTCTCTCTTAACACATAAACGGAAACATTATTTTACCTTCAAAACGAAACTAAATTACACTTGTCTATAAGTGTGTATAGCACCGAATATAGCAAAAATTGTTTGCAAAACTACAACTGTTAAATTTACACAAGGAGAGGGGTTAATATCTGTAAACGAGGAAATGATGAATCGACTCACTGGGCCAATCGATGGCAGCTCTGTGGGAATGGTAACACTATAGTAATTGCACAGACGAGAGACAAGCTCATGCATCTGCTGAAGGATATAACATGGCGGTTCGGCTTCAGTCAATGATTCCAATATGGTTGTCACAATTGAATCTTCACATTCACTGAACCATATTGGTGCCACACGTGGATAGTTCTCCTAAATATTGCAATTAATGCAGTTTCCCTCAATAAGCTATAAATTAGATGGATTTAATATCAAAGATTAAAGTTGGATCGTCAATGACACAAACCTTGATAACATTGCAAAAGGTAAATTCCGCCGATATTAAACGGTAATGAGGGACGACAAGGCAAAAGGAAATATTTAGAGCAATAATACACTAAAACAATGAGTTCAAATCGTTGTCAATAGCGACTCGCTATAGCTTACGTTGCGCCTACATGACTTTCAAATGTGAAACGTGCCTAATTATAATGACGTCAGATAAATGTCCTCCCCCCTCCCTAAATCAGCATGTACTGTACTCTACTGATATCACCTACTGAATGATTGACGATTTTTGAATGAGGCAAGCTGATGAACAGAAAACTTAAGTAATTTGCATGAGGTTACAAGAATTAAACACTTTTATTTAATCTAATAATATTCGTAAAAATGATTTCACTACAAACGCAAATCTTTTAATCCACATAAAGATTTTTCTATGAAATAAAAAGAAACAAAATTACATACCAGAATGTTAGCAGTCACGACGATCGATTTTCCTTGTGGACTGATGAACCTGACGGTAACTTCGTCGACCGACGCCGACACCACCTAAGAATCAAAAAATTAGTTGTGAGCATACTTTTAAATTACAACTGAACTTCGTTATTTCATCCGCAACTGCAAGAGATAAGGACAAGGGGACCTTTATTGCGCGCATAAACCTCTCCCGCGCCCAGTGGAATTGGCAAAAACAGCAAAAAAAACTCGACAGAAACGAGACAATTCAGAGACCGATGCAGAAATCCCCAAAAAAAGTTACCGGAGGGAAGCGGGAAGGAAGGATACAGCGGAATCCTTGCTTGAACATGCTCACACTGAATGCATATGATCTAAAGCTTCAGGCAGCCATAACGACATTCAAATTCAGATTCCTTCGAAGCGACTCACAATTCACAAACTGCAAAGCATAAGCAGAAAAGGAAAGTAAGAAATAGGCCATCCCCTTCCCACAGAACGCTTAGTCTGCAGTATCCTATAAGCCGGATGGTCGCACAAGTCCCCCACTGGAAGAACGCCGTGTTTGACCCAATATCCCTCACTGACTGCAGTGGTAAAATCCAATTTGAAAATTCGAGACACTGTGCAGTGCATATAGCTCTCTTCCAGCAAGTGGATGGATGAATCAAGTTGGGAAATATGCCATCATGAAGGAAGATGTGCAGGAGAAGAGAGGGAAGATGGGGAGGAGGCAGAAGAAACGAAGGAGCTTAGATGGAAAATTATGATGGAAAAGAAATTTCACCGCTTTACTGAGTATATTTGCTGAATCATTGCGCAAAATCCAACCGTTTACTAATGCTCGTTTTGATATGAGAATAAATATGATTCGTTAAATGACGGAATATATTTTTAAATAACGAACGAGCATTTATGCAAACTTTCTTTAGATAAGTCAAAATTCTAAAAGAAACTGTAAGAGGTTTTAATGTTTATTGTGGCTCATTATGCTGGCGTCATAGCAGATAGCAGGTTTGATCGGAAGTTTCATCGTTTCATTTTTTTTCCCAAATTCCATGATTATATTATAAAATATTTATGCATTATGTTTGAAAAAAAAAAGAAAAATTGCCGTATTTTTTCTAATGTATTTCCTATCGATGAAAAATTCGCTGTCACTGTGGCGCTGATTTGAGCGCATTTTTATTTTGAAGGTGTCACTTAAAAAAAAAGGAAGTTAAAGAATCTTTGGCTTAAAGATTATTTCAAGAAGATTTTTGTGCTTTTCTCAATAATATATGAAATAATTAGGTGTACAACTCATATAACTTCAATAATTAGGTGTTAGTAGTTGTGGAAAGCGTTCTGATGAAGTCCATTCAAGGCTAGATATAAAAGCATAAATATTTAGTTATGAAACATTTCTATATCACCGTTATCGTACCTCTACCATATGACTTCATCCTGACAACTTCTATTTTACTTCCTAACTCTTATTTCCCTATAATCATCTAAGTTTATATTATATCAGTACAATCAACAGTTAAAAGCTATTAAATCAATATTCGATTATGAACTTATAATTTAGTAAATTCAATGCGCTTACAATATATTTAATAAGCGAGTAAAATATCGATAGAAGAAATTTCCATAGGATTTTTTCCTTTGTACTAAGATGTTACATTTTGTTTCACTAATCGCAGCAAAAAAAAAAAAAAGAAAAGAAAAAAAGAACTGCCAATTTTGCTCATATTAAATTTCCTTGACCTCTTTCTGATTATGGTGCTTTACTCGAGGAGATCGCATCAATGACCCCAATATCAAACATTTATGGGTCGATTCTTAATTTTTCAAAGGTGATTGTCATCATTGATACTAAACGATAGAAAATTGATGAGAAATGAGCAAAAACATAGATAACGTTGAAAATATTTTTCAGTAATAATAATAATAATAACAACAACAACAACAACAACAACAAAAATCATCGAAATTAAACTCAATAGAACGATTTATTATACTGTTAACCAAATTAGTAGTTTTAAGAAAAATTTAAAAATTAAAAATCTATCGTTATAAGAATTTTTTATATTCGAAATTAACTTCTCATTTATATTTTAGCTATGTGCAATATAAGAAAAAAAAGAAGAAAAAAGATCTCTTTTCAATCTACTCATATACTGCAAAAGAATTAATCTTTTTTTTTTTTTCAGCGCGTTCGTAATAGATAATATGGATAGCCGACATTTTCGATAGAAATACCCCAGAAAATTAGCAGAAATAGGGAATACAGGTAGAATTTTTTATCAACTTTAATCTAACAATACTAACGAATCAAAAGGTGTATTGTTTAATCTGCAATTTCCGACAGAAGGATTAAAGTGTAGAAAAATTTTTCTTGAAAGAATCCTCTCGCAGAATTGTCTAACTAAAAGCCTCCAATAGTCAGATGATACAGGAAAAACAAAAGGGTAGGTCGAAGTTTCGCCATTCTCTCATCTTATTATACGCTAATAATTGGAAACACCGTGAAAGATCCACTAGTCAATTCTTCGACACAATTTGCACGATGAAATAGGTTTATATGAGAGAGATTTTCGAATTATCGAATAGTATTTGAAGGCAATAACGAATTATGCATTTACCTATATCGTCTATGAAGACCGATACGGTCTCAAGGAGTTATTTCGAACAGCGATTCGATCGTTGCAATTTACAAGACTAAGAATTGCTTAGTGCATTTGTGTGATTGCTATTTGACTTATATATGGGAATAATCAGCTATTAATGAAGCACTCACCAAAACTTATGCACTCTAAATTAAAATGAAACCACTTCAATTCTGGATGACTTTCCAGAAGTGACATAGCTATGATTATGGTAACTTTGCATTCTCATATTATATTTAAGTTATTCGTTTGAGAATAGAACATAGAACATAACATATAGAAAAGCAGAAAAAATGTTAAAATAATAATATAGAATATATTTATGCGCTCAATGTGAGCAAAGTGAATGCCTTAATGAAAAATGATTGCGATAAAACGGTTCTAAAATCGCTTCGCATTTTGTTCGTTGATTTAATTTTCAAGCCTGATTGAAATCGATGAATAAAAAAATAGAAATATTCCACTTGAATTTTATAAAATAAATGAAACAAAATGGGGAAATTCTTGCTTAGTTCGTATGTGATAATAATCTAATCGTATTATAACTTAAAATTTACACTCTCATAACACTACATATTTTTTATTTTGTGTATATTTTACATTTATTTGAATATTTTACCGAGATTCGCGAAAAAAAAACATTGCTACAGAATTATAATCCAAAAGGGAACAAATAGAATTAAGATGAATTTTATGAAAACTTTTTAGCAAATTTAAATGCAATAATAATAATAATAAGAAGAAGAAGAAGAAGAAACAAACCTGAAATCGTTCATGATTTTTTGGGAATAGCGATTCGAGAGTTGCGACATCTTCTCTCAATTTCTGAAGACATGCCATCCCCTCGTCGCAAGCGCAACGGGTTTCCTTATTTAGGCGTCACAAATCAATGCCGATGACACACTTCAAATTCGCACCTTAGAAAAATAAATAAATAAATAAATAAATAAATAAATAAACACTCAACAATACGATTGAATTTCATTTCCATAAACGTTCGATTAATTCCGATAATTGTATGGCGAAACGATAAAACATTAGACAATCAAATTCACGTTGACTAATTTGATCATACCTTCTAACAAATGTTTTCAAATATGTTGTAATAATTTGCAGGTGCGAAACATCATAGTGATGAGAAAATGAAATGAATAAATGCAGCTCCCTCGAAAAAAAAAAGGTCGAAAATATGTGAAAGGGTTTTAGTGAGCATCCAGTGGTATCCCAAATATACCTGCCCAGGTAACAGGTTATCCTGAATTTGGAATTTTCATTCTCCATCCACCAAAAAAAAAAGACCTCCCATTATTTGAATAACTGCGCGATATATGAGGTGAAACTTTTTTTTTCGAAGTGGAAAAATTCGCTAATGTAGTGAACGCTATAATTTAACTTTGAAAGCGCTCAAAATTTCATCTAAATTGCCAACGAAATCTACTAAAAAGAGTATATACAGGAACCGGAAGTTATGCAAAAGTGACGATGAAAAAAAAGAGTGAATCATTTAGGAATATANATTTGAAAATGATTTATTGCTATTTGCTTCTGAAATGCTTCAAAATCACGTACGTAAGGTGAGTTGTTTTTGTGTAGTTACTGATTGAACGATGTTTAAATTTGACTTTGCAGATGTTGGTGGCGGAAAAAACACAGAAAAATTAGTCAAACAGAACTGCGATACTTATCCGTAATTTCTACAGGAAATTTCTATAGGATATGTTACAAGAGACTTCCTCAAGCATTTACGCGATAATGAGCCGAGCTTGGATTTGTTTAATACACTATCCTTCTATTTACTGAAATACCTCTTATGGTTTCATTCTGGTCATCAAGAATAAGGCCTTTCCCTCCCCCTCCCCTCCCCCAACCTAGCCGAACAAATTTTTGACGGCATATTTAAGAAACGAATCCGCATTGATGCATTTCTACCCTTCACTAGATATGATTGCGAAAGGAATTACATAAAAATTATGTAAGTGAAAGTAACTACATTCACTATATAAGAGTGAAACACTACACTGAAATGGTACGACTCTCTACGGTAAACAAAGTCTTTTTTTCTTCTTTTTCCTATAGAACTGTTTTGTTAAACTGCTCTTAATCGAAGTGGTTCGTGTTACATGCGTTCATCAGAAAACCAGTACAATTCACCTCTCATATATGCGTGGAACTATCACAATCTATATATGAGGGAAATGCCTAAATTGCTAATTTCAAAAATGGATCAACAGCGAAGCAAGAAAACAAATATTAACACATTCGGCAGAAAATGTTTCAGATAGTGGGAACGTAACCAAGCAAATATTACAACAACAACAAAAACTATTAGTGGTAAGTTGTAAGAAATGAAAGGCTGAATAAGGATATAGAACGCTTTAACGAAAAGCATAAATAAGCACCGATAAATGAGGACTTACATAGGGAATATGTGCCTCAAACACAATATAATACTTGAATGCTTGCTTCTCTATTGAAGAAAGCATCAAAAACCGTGGCTATCTCATTCTCTATATTGCTCTCAGTTAACCTCTTATAAATACTTTCAACTTAATCTAAATGATGTTATCGGAATAGTGAAACCTTACGAAACTTGTCGATAAATGGAGAGAATAGATTATCCGAATACTATACATATCGATAAGAAAAGTTTCACCTAACAAAAGAGCAAAATTTAATCTAACATAACTAAATATCTATGATGACAACATAATAATTAGAAATTCGAAATGATACAATAAATATTTCAATAAAATTCTTCTAGACTTGGCTATAGGCTTCTTTCGAAGCGAATCAACACGTGATGGCTATCACATTTATGCACTAGGCAGACTCGTACTAACTGGTGCATTGAGCTGAACAACGCAACCGCTCGCTACAGCAACGTCACCATTGAGAAATCACGTACGGCATTGCTCATTTCGCCATTCAAACGGCATCGGTATACATACCAATATAAACATGCGCAAGTATGATATAGAATTCAAGATATAAGGCTTCA
>JAAVTS010004994.1:0-10822 GCA_022845575.1 Baylisascaris ailuri
TAATGCAAGTGGAAAAAAAATTATACGAACCTTGCAATCTTCGACTGAACATTTCGACAATTCGTGCCAATTTACTGAGCCCGATAACCTTCTTATTTGGAAGATAACCGATATGTACTTTACCGATGAAAGGAACCAAGTGATGCTCACATAGAGAGAACATTTCGATATTACTTACGATAACCATCTCATCGTGATCCTCATCAAATATTGCCTCATTTACAACATCTTAATTACTAACAATATATTATTGCCTTATAAATCATCTCTTCTATCGCAACGAAAGCTCACTCATTACCGAAATAACTAAGGCATCATATATAACGGTTTAAAAATAACCATTTTTTCTCGATCAACTATTAAATTATTTGCATCGATCATTAATTCTAGCGTAAAGCGCATGTTAAGCAAACTGAATTTTGAATTGGTCATCGGTCAATTGGTCAAAACTGGTCAAAATTCGAGATTGGTCAAATTTTGAAATATACTTTGCGTTCAATCGTTTTACTCGAAACAGTGAAGCATCAAGATAATGACTAGTCCCTCTCCCCTATACTTGTGCCGAACTTGATTTTATATAAAAAAATTTTTACATTGTAACAAAATAGGGATGATTCACCATCAAGATTGTCTTCGTATCCTTTTGTGAAGAAGAGCATTGCTTTTGCAGCTCGTTCGGGTGTTTTTAGAAGTCCTTGTCGTTGAATATCCTCTCCACAATGCGCAATAATTGATGAATACGCTTTGCTCATATCATCGAGATGAGTTGATGGTGATGTACATGGCCTTTCAATTGTACAGCAACGTACATTCTAAAATTTTCGTTATTTACGAAATAGAAAGAAAAATTATTAATGGATTAGATAGATATTGGGATTGCATCGATAGAGATTTTTTTAGAGAGCGGAAATAAATTTGAGAATTAGAATTGTGAAACTCGAAATAGAAGCGGAATTTTATTGTTTCACTGATAGCAGCAATCAAATATGCCTTTGCTTGCTATAAACAAAAAATAAAATATTGAAAATGGAGAAACACTACATTTCCATTGAAAGAAAAAAAAACCAACTATTCTGAAAACACTGAAATAAATTTTTCCATTATAAAATGAATTCTTTTTTTTCATTATGAAATTTTCCACTATCAATATGATATTGTTTCCGCTTAAACTATACACCAGTTGAAATGTTTCTTTACAGTTCAACAGAAAGAGATAAAAGCCAGCATTCATTCTCGAAAGAATCACATAGTAGCAATCTATGTTAGTGAATAGGGTCGGAAGCATACACATCTTAGGTACTTAATTTCTGGCCAATATTTTTTTTCAACGAAAAAATTCTGCTCACTTTTTTTTCGAAGAAATTTTTTTTCAAAGAAATTATTTTAGCATACTTCAATTCTCACTATATTATTTTAGCATATTTTAATTCTATTTCATTTACTTAACAAAGTAATATTTTAAAAGTTCTTCTTACAAATAAAATCCATATATAATCGTTCATCGCATCATTGACTCATCTATAATTTCTAACAAAAAAGATACATCTTTTTTTCAACAAAAAAATAAAAAATAAAAAAAATAAAAAATCTTTTAAAAAATTGCTAAAAGTAAGCGTCAATGCGATGAAATTTTTGCTAGTTGAACGCATATTATTCACTACAATTGTTGAAGTGATCTAAAGATAAGTAGAATTTCAATAAAGCTCACTAGAAGATGATCGCTAGCGTAAGAGAGCTCACTGCCGGAAGCGATACCACTGCTCATTGCAAACCTGAAAAATGTCTTTCGCATTACGTTTATACTTGATGAGGAATCATTTATTGCAGAAGGTGGAGTCGTTTTGTGAAGAAGAATTAACGCCGAACACGCTTCATTATATGACGTAAGTCAAGATAGCAAAAATGATAAAACGATTGTCCAAAAAGAAGTGAATTTCGAGGCACAAAAAAACGTTCGTAGGAAAAGTTGTTTGGGCCCTTTCCCGCTTTTGTCTTGTAAAAGTGCAAAGGTCAACTTTGAAGGGCAAATCCACCCATATTTTTATCTATACGACGCGTAATTACCCACCTATCTCACCCATGCAATCTACATCGCCGACAGATAACGATTAACGGATCTTTTAAGGATTTTTGCATAGATAAAGGATTTTAAAAAAAAGAAAGAAAGAAAAGCTCATTTATTGTAATTGCTCGTTTACGTCAACAAAACGAATTCGCCTAACGATAAAGGGTTCTTGTTTATAATTCTTAATGAGGCAATCAGTATAGTCAAATGAGAATTAAATATGATAGAAAATAATCGCAGCTAACTTTATACTTGTTAATAAGCTTATTGCTTTCTTGAATCCTGATCAGCGTTTCCTGACCCTGATCATGATCGACAAAAGAGAACTGTTATATGAAGCTGTTATTAAGAAAAAAAAAAATCTGATCGACCACCTATTATGACTATGACAAGTGCCGCAGCAAAGATCACTTACCGAAAAAAAAAAATTACAAACAATACATGTCCTTCGTTTCGCATTCAATTCAGGGGAATTTTCGATGGAAACAAGCATTTCAATGCGCACAGCTGATTGGTACTTCAGGAATGGATGTTTTGCGACAATTATAAAAGGCAAAGTACCGAGAAACCTTGCGGGAATATTCAAGGATAAGCGGAGTATTCAAAGACAAGCGGAATATTCAAAGATAATTTTATGCAAATTTTGCACATAAATTTTTTGCTTTTTTTTCGCTATTTTTCGTATCTTCATAATAAGCGCTGATTGAAAGCTGAAATTTATGTTCACTCATGCATAGATGGAATGGGAGGTTTATGGGCGTGCAATCCTAATTAAAGAAGAGAAAAAAGACGTTTACATTTAAGTTATTGCAAAATGCAACCATGACCATTGGATTTAATATCAAGTGAGAAAGAAAAGAGATTAAAAAAAAACAGTAGAAAGTACTCCGAGAAATCTGTGAGACAATCAACTATCTTCTAAAATGCTTAAAAAAGTATATTCAATCGGTAAGTTTTTGTTTTTGAAAATTTTCTCCCCTCTTCAAATCGGTAATATTTATAATGTCTTCATCTAGCATTATATTGAGTCAGCTAACACCCATTTGATTGAATATTTATGTACCATGAAATTAAATTCAATGATAAAGAAAAACTTTGAAAATAATCGAACAGGAAACGGTAACAAACAAATGCAGAAGTGCGTTGAACAACAAATTGCCTCATTAAGTACTTTTCTATTACGCTCAGCTGAGTGAAGAATTGTATTATTCACCTAAACAAGAAACAAAAAAAAGAAACAAAAAATGTTGAATAATATTTTCAGTGTCATAATTTAAAAATTCGCTATTTGTGGTTTAAACGATATAAAATGAAAGTCGAATAGATGAGCTTTTTTTTTTCAAACATTGTAATATCGATGATTTAATTTCTTAAAGAATATTTTATCATTAACCATCATTTCTTTGAATTACTAAAATATAGCAACATTTCTAGGTGGAAACAACCTTCTCCAGATGCACTAATATTAGATGCACTTTTTCTATGAAATGATAGAGTTTGTTGCGGAAGAAGGAGATGAAGTTTATAACAATGTTTTTTAAGAGCGCTTGATTTGGTTGCTTTCGATAAATTGTTTCTCAAGCTTCGTTATGCTGGCATAAACAGTTCTTTTTTTTTTCTTTCATTTAGATTGCGCCACTTTTAGACGGTCGTAAACAAGCGATGATAATATAGGACGTAATTTATTAATGATTTTCAACGAGTAAACAATGTTTTAACCAGAAGTACGTTTAATCTACTGATCTTTTTTTTCTTTATTTTTTCGACTGCCTTTCTAGTATTTTCCCTCATCACCCATTTTATCGTATATTTCTGATAGCTTACCACTTTCATTTTTCAGTTGATAATCCTCCTCAATTGTAGGAATATATTGCATTTTTCATTCAATGCATCATTGCCATTGCATTTCATCAAATTGCATTGCAAATCTTCGTTGCATCATTTGCAAAAATTGTATTTCATCAAATTATTGCACTCATTGCGTTAGGCATTCATTTTCCCTCATAATCCTCAAGAAATTCCACACAACAACCTCTTAAGTCGCTACAATCATAGGAGGAACGACGATGAATCGGCTCGTCAGCATCCGATGGGTAGGAGATGAGCCTAAGCGCTAACTTCAGCTAAGCTGAAGTGGCAATGATAATGAAAAGAATGGGGTGTTTTTGATGACCAATGAAAACTTGTCTGCAGACGGGGAACGAACCCGCGACTTCTCGCTTGCCCCGCGAGTGCTCTACCCCTGAGCTACCGCGGACGTTTGCAGTAGTCATCAGCCTCTGGAGTTCAGTTCATGTGCGTACATTATACGACACTCTGGTGGGCGTATGTTAGTAATTAATACTTTATCGATTAAGGTTAGGCTAACAAATGGAAGTGAAAGATTGTATGGGGATCAGTGTTATGCTACATATAACGCATGCAAAATTTCACAATCCCAGCCGCAGTTATTTGCAGCCTGAAGCTAGGAGATAGACATATAGACGCATACATAATACGAAAGTGCAAGAAATTAGCATCATGTGATACAAATTTTCAAATCGCCGAATAAGTGGAGAGATGTGCTATAGATCCCTCTCATCTGGATAACCAGTTCTATGAATTGCCCACGCATAGATAAATGTATGTAATAATTCGTCCACAATTTTGCATATGCGACCATTTTTAAAATTTCTCCCTCTTCCGCCTCGTCACCTCCCTCCTCTGCTCAAAAATAGGCTATATGCGACTTTCTCGTGCAAACTGAAAATTTTGCCGGTGGAAAAATTGTGCAACTTTTCAAGCATCATTTGGTGGATGCAACACTTTGACTGTTGTAAGAGATGATCAGCAGCCTATGGCCCACATTAAATGCGCCAAGATTCCATGGCTAGAGCTTTAGTGACTTTCAACTAAAAAAATGCAGATAGACGAAGAGATACCTTTGCAAAAAGATCAAAAAGATTTCATGACTGCGCAAAAAAAAGCACGAAGAGATATAACTTTCCCACAATGCCTTTACAAAAGCTATCCCATAAAACCATACAGTAAGAGAAATGTTTCAAAGAAATCGGCACAATATGCGCTTTTACAGTTTCACTCAACACACAAACCAGTTTCATAAACTCTCAACAAAAATATCAAAATGAGCAAATAAACATTCACATTAAGATTGTTTTCAGCGCCAACACGAATCTTCTTCAAACGAATCGTTCTGGTGTGCGTTTGAAAAATTGCACCTTAAGAAATGTGAAGTCAAAAATTCAAACATAGGGCTCCAATTTCCATCTGGCAAAAGAAGGAATAGACTCCCGCTAACTCAGACTACGGAAAAGAGAGCAGTTATTTCCTCATCTCGACACTTCTAAAAGTAAAGGATCGACTCTAGAAGTTGGATCCTGAGGTGAGTCCTGTCGGAATTTACTTCCGAGGATTCACATTGATACCTGCTATGATTGTTACTTCCCAGAAGGCATCAGAAGAAATATCATGCGACACTCTTGATATTTGTGAAACGAGTTTGCATTCCAGAATATCATTTTAAACAAAATAGAATCTTCCATCCCTATGACAGGTACCTATTATAGCTACATCCACATCTACTGAAGATAGAGGTCATTTCATTCGGATGTTGCGCAAAGAAATACATTCTTTAATTTTGTTCCATTCCATTGAGGAGATTTAGAGATGTAAATGCCATATGAAAATTTTTCACCACTTTTTTCAAGATTTCTGATTTTTTTTTCTGAAAAAAGGAAAGAAAAATCGACAAAATAATTGAAATGCAAAGGGATTCCCGAAAGCAATATTCACAAAAAAATAGCATCTCAATGAAGACAGAAAGAATTAAAGAATTATTTGCTGCTCCAAAAATATATTACAATAAAATTTTTAGCATTGCAATAAATTTTTATTTTTCTAAAGTAATAAACAAGAAAGTTCGCCGAATATAATGACATATGACTAAAATTTTATGAAAGAAAAAATTCATCAAAAGAATTAACGAGGTGATGTTGTTCTCTCTAATGCTTCATTTTACAATATTTTGCAACTATTAAAACAAATATTTTTCTCCAACAGTATTATTCTTTCATTGAATATATGATAGGCCTATATTTATGACGCAGATGATGAGTTGCTGCAACAGGTAGGGAACCGGAAATAGAGTTCCATGATATTTTAAAGTACTCTATTGCAATCGAATTATAATAGTTGCAGAAAATTGCAATCGGGAAAATAAAGTCAATGAAATTCTTTTAGTTTTTGAAAGGGAATTATGAGAATTAAAAAGTGATAGAATAGATAACTCAATAGAACGGATGAGAG
Source organism: Baylisascaris ailuri (assembly GCA_022845575.1). Lineage (NCBI taxonomy): Eukaryota > Metazoa > Nematoda > Chromadorea > Rhabditida > Ascarididae > Baylisascaris > Baylisascaris ailuri. Next base: position 6,371 of record JAAVTS010004994.1, read on the forward strand.
TGATTTGAAATTGTAATATTTGCAATTTTTGCAAACACATTGCAATTTGCATTAAATCTTGAAGGAATTGCAATTTGCAAAAAAAGTGGTAAAATAATGCTGACATCAATAAAATCTCAATGCACACCAATTCTCGTTTACAACATTTAATTAGAAAGAGTAAAATTCTATTTATTAATTGAAGAAGGCAAATTTGAGTTTATAGTCAATGAACGTAGAAAGTTCTAAAAACACAGCAAAGCATATTGTGAATATTTTGACCTATTATGAGCCTTAGACGATGAATTCGTCATAGAAATTTTTTTTTATACGAATGCAGAAAAAAACTCCTCATCAACTCCTCCATCACACAAACTTCTAATGGTCGAGTGGCTGAGTTCAATAAATATTGAACAATTATTTGATATGCTGAAATTTACTTCTCATAAACGTTCTCAAATACGATAGCAATTTACAATAAATCATTGAAAATATATCAATTTTCCTTCAAAAAAAAAAAAAAGAACGATTAATTAGTCCCAATGAGAAAAAAAATTTTACTATTAAATAAACATTAGGGAACATAGCGAAAATTTATCACAACAATAATTTTCCACCATTTTTGCGATCGTAAAATAGTGATGATTGGCCGAATTTTTCTCGTAATTTCTTTAAAAAATAGGACACAATCGATTCTCTGAGGAAAACAAATTGCATTGTCATTTTTGTGAATGTTGATTGAAGAAAAGATGAATTGAAATCTATTTAAAAAACGATAAAAATTATCATATAAAATAGTCGAAATAGTCGAAAATAATCCTAAAATTAAGAACTAATATAGCAAGTTTTCTATAAATCTACGCGAATCGCATAATACATAAGCATTAACGTATATGTAAATTTATTTACATATATATTTTAAGCACAAAAACAAGCATCGACACTTTAATTGCCTGACAACCGACTGAAAATGGAAGAAAATTAGACCAGTGTGGTACACTGCATCATTCTTATCACTTATTCAATTCCACCCATGCATGATGCACTCATATCGGAAAATAGTAGCTCGAGCTTTTCTGCAACTTTCATATATAACCAGAATGAACTGCGCCATCAACTAAATAAGCTATTGATATATTGTGACTCAATGCATCAATTCCACCTTCATCAGTGCCGTTGTATAGGATAGTGCAGATGCACGTTTGGTGTTGCATTTGTATCTCTATCACTGCTCTTAATCTACTACTGCTAATTACTTCTACATATGGTCTTACACATTTTTGTGCGCTGCAACGAATAGTGCACTATTCGTATTGGCTATCACTGTTGTTGTGCACGTTAATTGAGTGCGGCATTTAGTACACCATTTGTATCGATATCAGTGCTAATATGTGCAAAGTGCTGAACCACTCACTCTGTACTATTGGGTACTTCCACTTTGTAGATTAATGAAAAAGTCATGGACTATACATAGTCAGAGTTATCGAACAACAAAGGATGCCCAAATACCTTTCCTCCTCTCCCTTTCCCCTCCTCCCTCCGTAAACGGTGTTTTAGTTGAAAATTATTGATAACTTCTATTTTTGCTTGTTTTTTTTTTTTGATAACTTCAAGTTGTTTTTATAAACATATGTTTGTTTTTCACCTGTAGAAATTAGTTAGAAAGATTTTTATACACAAAAGAAATAAAACATGCAGAGCATTACTATTACCAGTTTATTGCCTTGTGCTAATAACATCACTTGTTATTTGCTATAGCAATGAACGCCTCCTACTGCGACGTTAAGCCGGAAGCTTATTGGCTGTTTCCGCCTCGTTGAGATCACAACAATTATGGTGGCATCCCATTCGAGAATTCCGGAAAGCAAGCAATCCACGGGTGTCCACGATATTGCCGAGTTCTGCCTAGAAACTTATTGGCGCATCCGAGTCACAGCGTTTTGCGGAAGAAATCATCAGCGTTCTGGACCTTGTTTTAATTCAGGTTTTGAAGTTCTCAAAAAGAATCAAGGTTGGAAAATGGCAAAAACAGGTGGCTCCGACTTCGATTTAGGAAAAAATCGTCGGCTTCCAGTGGTTATGGGACCGAAACGAACAGCAACTGACTTCTAGACTTCAATTTTCCTACAGCAAAAACGGATCGACTCCCCGAGTTGCATCCGGTATCAGATCATGACAGACCTATTCCCGAGTCGTTTACTATGAGTCAGCATAGGTGTCGCACATCAATGTGCCGAAGTTAGAGCACGAGAATATCTTTTATTTTAACTCGTTGAGTTGTTTTTACAATAAACTCTATCCATTTCAACTATTATATCCTTTGTGCTCAAAATATATTGCCTGTTTTCTTATCATTTCCCACTGCCTTATGCAATGAACTTCGATTGATCATATGCATCATTCTAATGACAACTAACACATGAATGATGGTGGTATGTTAATGACTAGGAACCAAAAATGAATATCCCTAATGTTCTCTAATTTATTCGTTCCCTTTGCAAATCACTTCATTGTGATATCCATTCGGTCCTATTGTGTGCGCATAAGAAATTCACCAGTGCAGTTGTTTGTTTTTTTTTTTTTGACCTACACGGTTTTTTTCCAATTTCTTGTAAGAAACCACCGTTTTTTAAAGATAAGTTTTTGACAAAATATATAAGAAATTTTTCCGATTTTTCAATTTTCTATAGAAACCAAGAAAAATCAACATTACCATTTCTTGCGCTTTCGTTTCTTTTGTTCCCTATTAGTCTAATCTTATTTTTACTTTCAAGTAATTACATTTTTTACAGTTTCTATAACAAAATTTATTCCATAAAGATTTTGAAAAACGGAGGCGATCCTTCGATCCGTTGGCAACAGAATGATCCCTATCCACTTCAAAATTAATTCAATATTAGTTAAAAGGAATTTTCAGTATAAACTCGCTTCCACATATAAAATGAAAATTCAGCCGTCTGGAAAACACTTTCAATAAATATCACTACCTACACTGATAATACGTTGGAAAATAAGCGATCATCAACGTTACACAGAGCCGAAATGGTTAACGAAGAGGACAAGGAATTTTAGAGGGGACCAAATATGAGTCGACATAATGGCGCACCGATACATATGGACAATTTGCTAACGAATTTGCGTTTCTAATGTCGATCATCATTTTTTTTTTTTTTTTTCCTATAACAGCCGCGCACCAAAAATCGATCGTCAACCAAGTGAGTAGAGCCAAGTGAATGGGGCCAGGTAAGTGGAGCCAAGTGATTGGGGCAATGAATGATGTGGATAATGGCGAAACAGGAAGCGATATCCTATGCGTACTCCATGCACACTCATAGACACACTTCCATTGAATTCGCATTCGACAAGATTCTGAAACATGAGGAAATGATACGTCACTAGAACAAATATGCTTATTCCCAACCTATACTACAATTTTTATTTCTCATCACAGACAAATACATTAATTAAAGTATTGCGCTTTGAAATATGATACCGAGATATCCGTTAGCTCTTTATGTTTTCATTCATCCGTTATTGTTAGTATAACGCTGAAATCAGGAAAGTTGGCACATTAAATGAAAATTAGATACGAATTATTCGCCATATTTTATTCTTCATATATTCGCATTTGTGAATGCAATGATTTTCTTAATGATTCCCATTAAATGTCGATCGTTAAAGATTTCATCAATTGGCATTAAAATAAATGAAATATATGAAATAATCTCGCATAAACAATGACAATATAAAAATTAAAAAAGTTGGGGATACAAATTTGCATATTATATCTCATATAATTTGACTCATCAAATATAATTTTTAGAATAAGAAAGGAAAATTAAAGATGTAAGACAATCATTTCCGCCAATAATTTCGTTGAATTTATCTGTGTTAAAAAATTTAACGCCAATTTTTCGAATAAAAATTTTATCTTCAACAGTCAATGGTAGATGAGGTATCTCTCAACTTAACGCCCGAACTTGAAACTGAAGTATGAATTAACGCAACTCTGAATCGCCTGTGAATGAAGTATATTTTAAGCACAACTACAGTGAGTGCATGGTACTGTGTTTGCACTATTTTCCAAAAGGCTGACAGTATAGTGTACTAGTGCCACCCTCCAACAGTCGTACTACAATCTTATTGTATTTGCCGATACAGTTTCTATTCAATGGACAGCTATTTTGTGAGTGATTTGTTGGGTGCGTTAAGCTTAAAATGGAAATTTTCATATACATTACGAGTCAGCCTTCAAAAATTTCAGAAAATGAAAGTAGAAATTTTATCGAATTCAGCGTATCAAGTGAAACGGCACCCTGCCCACCATTAGTCAATCTTGAGATTGATTCGCCGTAAGAAAACACGATTGGTCAAATCGTGTTTTCTTCTGGTCAGTAGCCGATTGGTCAGTAGCCCATCGAAGATGTTGCCTCACAACGAAAACCTACCCATCTCTTTGTTATGAACCAAAAA
>JAAVTS010004998.1:0-10808 GCA_022845575.1 Baylisascaris ailuri
TTTCATCTCATGGATATAATGCTCGCTCAAAGCAAGATGTTTGACTTTATTGGTTCATAAGCAAAAGTCTTCATTATCAAACGGGATATGAAGTTTTGCAATCTAACAGGACATTTATCTCAGTTTATTTTTCTACCTTGCATACTGTGCACTGGAGCATGAAAATTAGATTTGAAACACAAATATCGAAAGGTCCGGAAGATGAAAAACTTTCACTACTCCGAAAAGGCGTCTCAAATTAATGGAAGGGATTTTTCAGTGGGCCACGTGCAGGACCTCAGGATGAGTGGTCCGGAAGGGAGCAGTGCAACAGAGGAAAGGAAGTGTTTTTATGAAAAGCATGATGACGCGCTCATTTTTAGACGTAGATACTATTTCGAGGACAAAAACATCAGCACAGGAATGATCGCTCATTCAAGTTTCCATACTGTGCTATCGTCAAGAGTGACTTACAGCCCAGTCGTGAGCTGTTCATGATTTGGTATTATGCGGGAACGTTGAATNTGCGTGAGCTGTTCGTGATTTGGTATTATGCGGGAACGTTGAATAAACGAATATTCCTGCGCTGACAAATTCATACTCGCATGTTACCTGTGGCTTGCAGTGATGCAAGAATTATTTTTGCCTTCCCTGTTCATCTAATTTCTTTCATAAAACGCCAACTGTTTGTGTGATTCCGAGAAGACTGCACCTTGCTCCTTCATTCGGCCTCATCTCCACTCCATATTCAGTCTACATGAGCAAAAATCCTCCAAAAGCACGAGGTAGTTGCCGTTGTTGTAGGGCGACCGCTGGGAGAGCATAGGCACATCACCAAAAAAAGACGCTATTAAATCGTCAACCTGAAACTGATATAGGTGATTGGTATGAGCAAGTGAAGTCGTTGGGTAAGGAAAACCAATTTTAAAATATTGGCGTCTAGTAGAAATAAGGTAAGATTAGATGATTACTTTGGAGCTGCATATATGCTATCCGTTGCAGCATTTTATTGTGGAAGTTTTTGATACAGAGAAATTTCATTTTGTCATAGGACTTATGCACGACTTTCCCGACACAAACCACTTCATCACTTGGCTCGTACGCGCGGAGAGGAAGGCACTGTCTAAAACTATAGNCACTTAGCTCGTACGCGCGGAGAGAAAGGTACTGTCTAAAACTATAGGGTCTCCTTATTTCTGGGCTAATATTCTCCTAATGAAGGCGAAAGCGCTAGCTGAACGCCGAGACTATATGTGGCTACAGAAGTATTTGCAAAGATTAAACGAAAAACGAAAATGGAAAGACTGCCTGTAGTGGCTCATCTCTGTTTTGAGCAATAGATTTTGAGTTTTGCAAGAAAAGATGATTATGAATTTTAAAAGAAACCTAAAAGATGATTATGCAAGAAAAGAAAAAACCTAGAGGAAATCTGCGGAATCGCCTAAAAGTTTTTTCTCGATGCCATTGCAGTGCTGCAGGATGGTTGCTATGCATCCCATATTTGACTTTCTGAGAGCTCGGCGGGGCGGCCAGCTGTATGAGGGTTGATGAGAACACGATATGAGGTTATGTATTCTTTGCGTTTATCTCAAACAGTTGCACGTTTGAAGAAACATTTTGAAATAGCAAGGAGTCGTCTTCGTTCCATTATCTACAGGTATACTTGAAAATGAAATGAGAATGAGAGAATAAAACAGTGATTCAAAGTCTGTCGTAATGGGACATGAACAACAAAGCCAGAATATTCAATCTCAGTTGTGCCTGATTCTCGCAATAGACAACAGCTCTGAATGACGAAGAATTTGTCGATTTTTGAATTGAATGGCGACCGTGCTGTGTGTTGATGCAATGTGGGAGAAGAATTTCGTCCGCCTAATATAGCACTCACGTTTCTAGATCCCTACATCGTCGGATCGATTAGAAGTGAACCCAAGTTGTGCTGTCATTGAACCGGGCCACTCTCAGCATTTCAGAGTAACACTTTCGGAACCAAAAATGATCCTCGGAACAGTAAGTTGAAGCTGTGGATGTTATCAACGATTTTTCAGATTCTCTTGTTAAATATTCAGACCCTCAAACAACGAATTAAATTCTAAGCTTGGGCATTTCACCGTCCTCTGGATAACGTAAGGAAAGATGTCCTTATTATCAAAAAAAAGTCTTTTCTATCGATTGCAGCCGCTGAGATTGTCACTGAAGATAACCATTTAGGATCTGTTGGGCGGTCTTATGACACCAGTGTGGTCTTCGGCCAGTTTTTACTCATTCTCCAAATGCTCCAAGAGCTTGGAGTAAATGGCGTGCTTGATGAAGTAAATGATGGGCAGTCCCTGAATATTAATTTAAGTATAGGGCGGAACTACTGAAATGCTTTTGTTTCAGTGTAAATGGGGGGGGTTATAGATACCGATTAATGTGTTTGCAGAAGTAGCATGCAGAAAGTTCATTGCTCGGAGTAGGAATAGTATCAGGGTGTTTTTGCACTATGGTGGTTGTTCCAATGCGATCTGTCACTACTTGATACCTCAGTCACACTNNNAAACGGCAGTGTTTGTGCACAGCAACACTGTATCAGTATTGTGCAAATGTTGGTTGGAATGGAAACACCCATGATGAAGAGTTTAGATCTCTAATTTTACTCGTGGGCACCCGTGACAAGTGAAAAGGATTTCTTTGCGTTCTGAAATTAGGGCTTCTCAGGAAGGATGTTACTCGGTAATAATGTGCCGTCCAGTGGGCACATTGCCATCAGAAGCTTGTGAAGTTTGGTTCGAAACACCTTATGGACGAGATACCGAAGTCGCTCGTAAAATTTCTGTCGTGAAGAGTTTGGGATATTGTGCATTCGAGGTGAGTATTTCCACTTCCGTCGCTTCAGCTGAAATTGGCAGTGAGATGTTGGAGAAGAACCATGCACTCATAATAGTAGGCGCTAACTTACAATGTTTTGGAAACAGATGGTATATTGACTTTTTTCAAGTTCCTCCTAGCACAACAAAGCTAATTGCAAAATGAACTTGATAATACTCATTCTCACCAAACCAACCCTAGATTTTTTTTTTTTTGAAGAAACTCCTCCCAGTATCAATCTCCCTCGTATGGCACATTCTCAGAGTAGAAGACATCGAATTCTAATATGACTGCCGAGCGGTGTTTTCAACAATTTGAGATTTCTCAGCCCATTTGTTGCAGCATATCTCTCACGAGATGCTCAAATACTAGCATACGGGTGCATAAGCTGAAAGTGGAAAACAGCGCATTAAGTAATTTAGTTTGGTAATTTTTGAGCAGAGAACTTTCAGAACAAAACATGCGTGACAGTGATATGGAATAATGTAGAATGCTGCAGTCGAAAAGTATTAAATTGTGATGCAATGTTCCACATTTTCAAATGTGATACCGTTATTGATTATATGCAATTTCCGTAAGGTAATCGCGTNTGTAAGGTAATCGCGTTGAGAGTCTGCCATCCAAAATGGGTACGTTGCGACATTGTTCTCTTTTCCTTTGTCTCCCTAGTATATTTTTTTTGCCTTCGGTATCCAAACGAGTTGCAGTTATCCCCTTCTTCTATGTTGCAGACAGTAATGGATCTTCCGGATAAAGCTAGTGCTGTGTTGGGATACTGGTCTCCCACAATGGCAATCGATGATTCAGACACACTAACAGCTCCGAATGTTGAAAGTGGTTCGCCTTTCGGTTCCAACATGTATCCAGAGCTTACAACTTAATTGAGTTTTGAGTGCGATGTACTTTAGTGCAACATGAGATCAACATAACTGAACTGAAGATGTGCTCAGCAAGTTGTTTGGCAACATTGTTAGCGAGAAGACAGCAAGGAGACCAGAAGTATCGCCATAAGTCTTCAGCTCTTCCCGTATTCAGGGAGATGCCATGCCCTCCGCCAATGAAGTCAATTTGTTCTGCCTCATCTTTCAACTCCATTTGAAGCCGAACTAATATATATCTATATTCGTTGATTTCACTTTCTGGAAGTGCACACGGGCAATTGAATAAGTTCCAAGAAGGTCGTCCAAGTTTTCATGCACTAAGTTTCGAACGGTAACAAATCCACGCGATCAGCGCTTCCCATCTACGTTCTTCGTGTCTTCTGGAACTTAAATAGACTTTAAGTAGACTTTGTTGCGGTTTCAGGACGAAGTTTTTCGGTTCCAGAACGAAGTGATTGGTAGAAACATATTACCAAAGTGGAAGAACGAAATTTTTGTGCGTCGTTATCGAGAAATCTATGTGGCATGTTTTGAGAGCAAAATTAGGTTTACTATATTGTTAGTAAACCTCAGCTTTGTCTACTATAACGCTTAAACTCTCAGCCTGAACGGAAAACAAATTATTTGCGCCGTCAAATCCATTAGAGGCTGATTAATGAGATGGACTAAATTTGTGAATCCATTGCACTCCTCAACTACTGTGTTTTTTCCTCAGAAAATATATTTTGCATGCCTGGTCGTCCTATATTCAGATACATTTACGGCACCAGTGATTGACGAAGTCGACATGGCGAATAATGCATTGAACAACGATGGTATAGAAGCTGCCGGTGACGCATTTCAAGATAGCGCAGACATATTCAGGAACGCTGATGTTCGGAAACATGGATGGATAAGGAAATTTGTTGATGGAGCTTTCCCACAAACAACCGACAGCATTGAAACGACAGCATTTCCTTGTGCATCTTCATAAGCACCTCTTCCAGGGTCTAACAGCTAAATTGTGCAATTGACTTAACTATTCGAGTTCGAGTTTAATATGTCTGCATGGTGCAGTTATCCCATCTGGGCACAAAACACAACATTTTTATGGTTAAGACGAGGGACATAACACGTTAAGATGAGCGGATTGTATAAAACACGATCTAAACCTATGTTGGTTGGCTTTATGTGCTGCCATTCAAACTTTGCCCCAAAACTTGATTGCCTGCTTTCGNNNTGATTGCCTGCTTTCGCAACAATGCCATTTCTGCAGATTGGAAATTCGAATGAGCTTCTATATAAACCAGCTGTAATACATGAAAAGCATTTCTCCTCGCGCCGTTTCAGTGGTGTTTATCCTAAGTAAATTTATTCGTAATGGTCAAAGCTACCATTGCTACTGTGGCATCGCAGACTCATGCAATCGGTAAATTTGGTAAAGAGTTTATATCTTGTCAAACTGGAAATCCATTGGTGTCCTCTTCAGCATTGTCTCTAACCAAGCTTTCGAATAACCATTATTGGACAGGAAAAATAGAGCTGGACATGAATTTTGGCACTTGTGTTTATCAGGATACTTTGCATACTGGGAAAATAAGGGCCACAAAGCGCCTGTAGGAAACTAGGATATCACTAGAAGCTACTCGTAACTTTTGTGGCATTCTCTGTCGCTTGAGTAGTGCATTCTGTCTGCAAAACGAATTCAATTTATCAATGAGGAAGTTAGATGCATTTGTAAATACATAATGTTGCCCTGAAAAGGAAACGACCTACCCGCATCCTTGACGCCGCGTGTGAACAAATTTTTTCAAAAAGCGGTGGCGATCACATTCGTACTCGTATGTATACGTGCTCCTCGGTCTCTCCGTATCTCACTTTCAATTTCAAAATTACAAAGACGATGACGCTAAAATTTGGTGCGTGAACCGTTAGGTATAAGCCGCACCTGTGAAGGTCTCTATTCATTCCGTTCAGTTGCATTACCTGCACATGTCGCAGAATTTTCGTTCCTGGTTTTTCTTTAACCACTGGTTGGATATCTGTAGCGAACAGCAGGAGATTGATTTTCTTCTTTTCGGTGATCGGTACACTTGACTGATCGGTTGATTCCACTGTTGGTATACAGGTGAAGGTGTAATGGCGATAATGTTTATACACAAATATGCACATGCAGATGAGTTTTTCAACACAACAGCTTCGCAATACAAGTTCGTCGTATAAAAGATACAATATGACAATCAAGATTTGACCTCACGTAGCTTTGTCACACAAAAAAACGTCCTATTTTCTGATTGTCTGAGTCTCGAAATTCGGATGAGAGTTTTGGCTCTCTTCGTAAAGCTCTCTGTTCGCTATGAATGAATATCGGATCGTTCGAACTTCATAAAAGAAAATCCGAAATATCAAAAGTCTCAAACAGACCTGATCATGGGCTCGTCCACTTATGCCCCCTTTTGGTCAGCCGCCGTTTTCGTCCCAAGTTTCATAGCTTGGTACTGCGGGCTCGCCACCCATCGGACCTCAAACTTGGGTAATTAAACCTTGTAATCCAGTAAGCAATGAGACGACATACGACACGAGATATAGAAGTAATATAGTGAATCATTGGGACCTCAAACAGGCCTAGTAAAAGTTAATATCTGGAGTAGAGGTATTGTAGGTCTGGTGACAATTCGTGACACAAATCGTATGAGCATCTTTCAAGAAGATTAACTGAACAAATACATGAGCTAGGAGCTAAATGAGGAAATCGGTCGAAATAGGTGATAAGCTGAGCCCAATGCGTCCTCACTGTTGGGCATTGGGCGAGTCGACTGAGCGATATAGTCCTGCGAGAGGCATAAAGGTTTGAGGGTGTGATTAGCGGCACATTTGATGTTACTCATGTTTACTTACAGTGAATTAGTATTAAGCGATAGTCACTTTATCCGTTGTGACTTGCTCCTCTTATGCCCTTTGTTCTTTGTGATTTGCTTATCTTAAGCTCTCTTTAAGTGACGTCTCCATTTCGCTAGCTGCATTGGTATCGTGAACAGACGTATCGCTATCACGAATATTCGCGATATCGTAAACAAACGTATCGCTTTCGCGAATATTCGCCACAATATCTTGGGCGGATCCAAATCTCGGGTGGAGCCGGACGTATTATGAGGCAGGATCTGGGATGACCGGAAAAAAAATCAGTGTATGGAAACTGTGACGTAGAGATTCCAGACGTTTTGATATTTCGGCTTTTAGAAAAGAAATTTTGAAATACGGAGCGTTTGGAGGTGTTGATATTTCATTACCGATCGGGCACGTGAATTTCATTAAAAATATTCTTATTTGCTTATGCAAAGGTATTATTTAAAAATATAAATCCACTATTTTCATTCATCAACGAGCACCATTAGCCGCATTCATTGGAGCCTTTTTGCATTAAGATACGGAGAGATTCTGTTTGCACTCGTTAGGCTTTCAGTCGAGAACGCCAATTTCTTGGCCTTCATCGTAAGCGCATCCTCCTTTGCGATATGGAAGCGAAGCATTTGTTTGATGTGATAAAATGTCACTATGCATATATAAGAAGCCCGCAATGCTCCTTTTACAGACAATTTTCGGCTCTGTACTAATTGTGTTATTTATGAGCAGCTTGTTTTCACGGATAAGTTNNNGCTATTGCTACCTTTTCTCCATGCATATGTACTACGTGATAGTTTTTTTTTTAGTGTTTTCTATCTCTGCGCTGTTTGCTTTAGCTGATAGATGACGTTATTAAAAGGTTATGTGGGATGGTAGTGCAAAATTGCTGTGCTCTGTGCGTCGTAGGAAATAGTTTTCATTTGCAGCAGATTTTTCGCTTTGGAGACATTATGACACATCTGGAGAAGCAACGGAAAATTGCTGTTTTCGAATCCTTATGAGAGCGTTTCATTTGAGTAAGTCATTTATTTCGATAGTTTCGTGGAATATTACTGGAATATTATTCGTGTACATTACGAATTACACAGCCATGCAGTTGTTATCAGCCGTTGATCTTTTGTGGAAATACTGATCCAGTCTATATCGCTCATCACATTGATAGGACTATAAATAACTATTAAAAGAGATCAATAGAGAATTACTCATAAAGAATAAAAGATGAAAACATAATAAATTTTCCTTTATAGCGATCTATAATATTTTTAACGTTGTTCTTCAAAGTGTTATGTAATTGTAGTGATCACCTCATCTGATATCTGCATAAATAGCTGTTGATGATGTTATGCCCATGTCTCGTGCTATCATTACCCATCGGTTCATGTCACGAACGGTTGCCATTTTTTCNCTGCCATTTTTTCGAGGTCGGTTTGAGATCGCCTTATCGCAAATTTCTTATGACCAGTGAGAGAAAGTAGTAGACTGTAATACTGGGAATGATGTAAAGGAAACTCGCCTGATAAAATTAATTGTAGATGAAACTGATTTGTTTTTCGTCAACTGTTGTCACCCTTCTTTGAGGTGCATTCTACAGCAGTTTTCAGTACTTTTTGNACTATTGTCACCCTTCTTTGAGGTGCGTTCTACAGCAGTTTTCAGCATTTTTTGCCAGAGCATGGCGTCATCGAAATTTCATAAGGCAACCTCTGATGTCCTGAAATTCCACTGTCGTATCCTTCCTTTGGCGTGCTTCGTACTGGAGTCGAGTTTTTTCGAATTTCTCATTTTGTTATGTGAACTTCATTCACAATATTCCAAATTTATGAAACAGTTTTTGCTCGTGAGCACACTGGATTAACCGTCGATTGCTGATTCCTCTTCTCGTTAACATATAATGTAGCTCATTGTCGAAAAACTCAAAGAAAAAAAACAGCGCTGCTAACGATGCTTAGTAGTTAGGACTGCTTCAAATTGAAAAGATAGCAGTTGAATCCTATGTGTAACTTATGCCCAGATTGAGTGATTGCAATGAAACCAATTATCATTAAAGAAAAGCGGTTCATGATAATGATCGTTTAACTCCGCCTTCACATTCTCTGCTCAACTTCGCCTTCACATTCGTTGACCTTTTCCAATTCAGCCTCCTTTCCTTTATTTCGCCTCCTTTTTTGAGCCCTGCTTCCTTTGAGTTTGTTTCGTTTCCGGTGCAGGTGCATCTGCTGTCTATTTTAGCTTGCGCCGCCATTTGTGCTTTGCTATTCAACGGCGCCAGCTGGTCGTCATGACGGCATGCGGGATCACGAATGTAGTCGCGATTCGCGACATAAGGCTTCCTTGAAGGCAGCAAGCTTTTAAAATGAGTTTTGCTGCATCGGAGTCGTTAAAACGGTTTCATATATTGAATGTTTTATTTGCAGGAAAGGCGGCGGTCGAACAGGAGGAAGTGCAACACGGAACGGGCAACTGAACTCGCACGAATGTTCGCGTCGTACATCTTCATCTGCAGCGTGGACCCCCGGAAAGAATCGTTTCTATGCGCTTCACGCCTTCTTCTTCACGTCAAAATTCGGTACGAAGATTGCATTCAACTTTTCAATTGTCCTCATTGGAGTCTTGTGCTTGAAAATTTACGCACTGTTATCCTTCTTTTGAGTTCTGATTGATCCTTCTTTTGCGCTAATTTGATCGTTAAGCACATTTCTTATCTTCGTTCTGAGCTGCGAGCGATTTCCTATCTGGTGCTATGCAATATTTGGCAAATTGTTGCAATGACTCGTTGGTATAGGTTGGCAGTGCCGATTAGCAGTGCACATCTGGTCAGTAATCATTTTCAGAGAAGGGCTTTAGAGGAGGGCAGAGAATTAAACAGTGTGAAAGAGGTGATAGCCACAAATGTTTTCTTGTGAGTGGGAGCCTGTTTTTGTATGAGAAAGCTACTCCTGATACTTTGAGGTTACGTTCATGAATGTTATTGCAATGACATTTGAATAATAAATCGTTTGTGATTGGTTGATCTCAGTTGGTGCACCTCGTACGCCAATTTGATGCATTAGCCTATGCGTCGTTTCCAGTAGTGCTCTCTTATTTATTAGCGGTTTCGATTTTCCAATTTTTGACCAACATTTTTCGCTCTTCCAAAGTCTGCTCCTATGCAAAGCTTTGTAGAGCTCAACATTGTAGAGGTCTTACGGAGAGTTGGTAGAAGTAAACAATTTGAGCCTTAGTTTCGATGTGTTCCTTTTTTGTCATTTCCTGTGAGATTTTGTATCGTATGAGTAAAGTTATGCGTCGCGGGATTTCGTTCACTTGAGGTCTTAGAAGGTTGATTACCTAAGAGTTCCATTCATCAGCTGTAAAGCGGAATGAGCCATATTCCTGACAGGGTTATCGTTGCTGAAATTTATGCAGTTTTATAGCAAAATCTATAATTTTTTAGCGTTGAAAAGGATGAAAGCGTGTGCATCTGTTCGTCATTCAATATGATGTCGTATCAACTTATCACGACACAGTGATAAATTTAATCATTCATGCTTGATTATTCAGGTACTGGTCATGACATGTAGGCAATACGAAAGCGGAAATGAGAGTGCCCGAGATTAATCTGTTAGTGCACCCGATCACCTGGGTGTGTGAAAATGCGCCCCATGCCCTGCGTAAGGTTGTAAGCTATTAACATTAAGTCCTCAGCTATTATTTTATGGAGAAAATGAGTGGTTGAAAGGTCTGGTTGACAACTGCAGTGGGATCTCCGTACGATATGGAATGTTGTGGCTTTCAACGGACCCTTCACCTTTCACATGGTCTCAAAGAAAATGCCGTGGTTACAAATTTTGCAGTCCTTAAGGTGACATTGGAGTTTAGTTCACTCATATTCTCACAAATTTTTTTGCAGCGTGCACAGACGGAAAATTATTTTAGCAGAAGAGATGATGGTGTGCCCCTCAGGAGAACGCATATGGAATGCGGCTACAAAACTTCGGCGCCAACAAAATGTGAATATGGATGAAACTGTGATTTCGATCTTGCCCGGCCGACTCATAATTCACATACTATTATGCCACGCTTTCCTTCTAATCTGCAGCACACCAGAAAGTTATGCCGTTGATGAAAGATAGGATCAAAAGCGCTGCCAGAAAATCAATATCTGAATGACCCCTTCAAGTGAAAAATTCGAGAAATGAGCTCACATTAAGTATTCAAGAGATACGCCTCTCTTTG
>JAAVTS010005000.1:0-10791 GCA_022845575.1 Baylisascaris ailuri
AAGGGAGGACCCAATAACTGATTTTTTTCATGCGTACGACCCTCATCGATAAGTGAACTCAATGAACTTTATGAGTTACACTTGCTCGTCTTGCGACAAGAATAAACCACGAACCCATCGGTAAAACACTTCTCGAAGATACAAGTAAAAGCTGAATTAACAGGTTTTTGAGCGGAGAAAATCCAATATGCACTGAACAATTTGCTGTAAAGGTAGCCATTCTTCGCAAACTTGGTCAGTAGGCAGCGTGTTCCAAGCAAGGGAAAAATGCGCAAAACAGCTGGAATGCATAGCAACCTGCACCCCTACGCTCAAATTCGAATGCATCATTCAAAGACCATACCCCACACGAACGTATGACTAGACCCATGGTAAATGTGACTCATTTTGTGTGACTCGTTCGTTTGTACAGTGCTCATACCGTTGAGTCCGACTGGCTGAACTCAGTGTCCATTGAGTACGGCCGCAACCTTTATTGTGAACCCAGTCTACGTTTTGTAAGTATTGTACCTCCCTTTTCAATCCAGAACTCAAGAGAACTATATAAACTGGAAATCTACATGAAGCTGTGTCCTGGCCCGAAAACCCATGCTCATCTGCCAGGTGTTGAATGAATCTTCGATAGCTGAACTTAAACCTTCTTCTTCGTAAAAAGAGACGCAGATCACCAATTTTTGATTCTATAAAACGATTGCTGACACTTCAATAAATTGCCTTTACGTGGAAACCAACTTCGACATCTGTTCGTAGACAAGCAACCCGCCGACCCACGCCACTCGACCACCGTTAACCACTCCACCGACGATAAATGAAGGGAGGGAAATGGAGAAATGAGTTTCAACAGTTGACACGTTTATGCAAAGCTTCATTTTTTTATTCGACTGACAAACCATCCAAGCGCAGGTCAGATGGAAATGCAAAACTTAATTTCACGATGCATATATGTCCGAGGAGCAGTTTCGATTTAGCCTCGAGATGCGAACAAGCAAGAGGAATTAAGATGTTGTCCTTATGATATGCATTCTTTAACACGCCGAATGACAAAGTGGACTTGCTTATGCCCCTTTCACCTTAAACTTTTATCTTATAAGGACATCTCATCATTTGCACCAACACTACTGCAACTACTCAATACTGCAACAAATACNGAAGATACAAGTAAAAGCTGAATTAACAGGTTTTTGAGCGGAGAAAATCCAATATGCACTGAACAATTTGCTGTAAAGGTAGCCATTCTTCGCAAACTTGGTCAGTAGGCAGCGTGTTCCAAGCAAGGGAAAAATGCGCAAAACAGCTGGAATGCATAGCAACCTGCACCCCTACGCTCAAATTCGAATGCATCATTCAAAGACCATACCCCACACGAACGTATGACTAGACCCATGGTAAATGTGACTCATTTTGTGTGACTCGTTCGTTTGTACAGTGCTCATACCGTTGAGTCCGACTGGCTGAACTCAGTGTCCATTGAGTACGGCCGCAACCTTTATTGTGAACCCAGTCTACGTTTTGTAAGTATTGTACCTCCCTTTTCAATCCAGAACTCAAGAGAACTATATAAACTGGAAATCTACATGAAGCTGTGTCCTGGCCCGAAAACCCATGCTCATCTGCCAGGTGTTGAATGAATCTTCGATAGCTGAACTTAAACCTTCTTCTTCGTAAAAAGAGACGCAGATCACCAATTTTTGATTCTATAAAACGATTGCTGACACTTCAATAAATTGCCTTTACGTGGAAACCAACTTCGACATCTGTTCGTAGACAAGCAACCCGCCGACCCACGCCACTCGACCACCGTTAACCACTCCACCGACGATAAATGAAGGGAGGGAAATGGAGAAATGAGTTTCAACAGTTGACACGTTTATGCAAAGCTTCATTTTTTTATTCGACTGACAAACCATCCAAGCGCAGGTCAGATGGAAATGCAAAACTTAATTTCACGATGCATATATGTCCGAGGAGCAGTTTCGATTTAGCCTCGAGATGCGAACAAGCAAGAGGAATTAAGATGTTGTCCTTATGATATGCATTCTTTAACACGCCGAATGACAAAGTGGACTTGCTTATGCCCCTTTCACCTTAAACTTTTATCTTATAAGGACATCTCATCATTTGCACCAACACTACTGCAACTACTCAATACTGCAACAAATACTTATGACCAAAGCTTCATTCTGTCTTCAATGTCTGTTTCA
Source organism: Baylisascaris ailuri (assembly GCA_022845575.1). Taxonomy (NCBI): domain Eukaryota; kingdom Metazoa; phylum Nematoda; class Chromadorea; order Rhabditida; family Ascarididae; genus Baylisascaris; species Baylisascaris ailuri. Next base: position 2,202 of record JAAVTS010005000.1, read on the forward strand.
CAGCGTTCAAAATGTGCTACACAGGAAATAACTAGCAGAAACTCTTTTATTATGCATATACATTTAAGCATATACATCAAATTTACAAGCTACCCAAAGGGGCGATCGAAATTGAACCACGAAAGGAAGTTTATGCAAAACTGAGAAGACGCGGAAATCAGCGTGATAAGTTTAGATAATTNTCTTCGATAGCTGAACTTAAACCTTCTTCTTCGTAAAAAGAGACGCAGATCACCAATTTTTGATTCTATAAAACGATTGCTGACACTTCAATAAATTGCCTTTACGTGGAAACCAACTTCGACATCTGTTCGTAGACAAGCAACCCGCCGACCCACGCCACTCGACCACCGTTAACCACTCCACCGACGATAAATGAAGGGAGGGAAATGGAGAAATGAGTTTCAACAGTTGACACGTTTATGCAAAGCTTCATTTTTTTATTCGACTGACAAACCATCCAAGCGCAGGTCAGATGGAAATGCAAAACTTAATTTCACGATGCATATATGTCCGAGGAGCAGTTTCGATTTAGCCTCGAGATGCGAACAAGCAAGAGGAATTAAGATGTTGTCCTTATGATATGCATTCTTTAACACGCCGAATGACAAAGTGGACTTGCTTATGCCCCTTTCACCTTAAACTTTTATCTTATAAGGACATCTCATCATTTGCACCAACACTACTGCAACTACTCAATACTGCAACAAATACTTATGACCAAAGCTTCATTCTGTCTTCAATGTCTGTTTCACAGCGTTCAAAATGTGCTACACAGGAAATAACTAGCAGAAACTCTTTTATTATGCATATACATTTAAGCATATACATCAAATTTACAAGCTACCCAAAGGGGCGATCGAAATTGAACCACGAAAGGAAGTTTATGCAAAACTGAGAAGACGCGGAAATCAGCGTGATAAGTTTAGATAATTCAAAACGTGATGTGTTTATCAGTTTCTTCGTAGTTATAATTCGGCTGAACACATTTCAACGGCCTTCTTAAACTCTCTGTTTACGAAGTCGATAGAGCTGCTTACAGATAATAGCGTCGTTAAATTTTCTATTGAAAAGTTGCCCCCTTGTTATTAGAGTGCTTCTTCAAGTTTTTACTGGCCGTTCCTATTCAAAAGTTCGGTGTCGTCTAAATATGCGTAGTGCGCCGCTCCATAATATAATACTATTCGATGTTTATTGTTGGTTAAGTGGAGATTTCGTCTGCGTTATATTTTTCATCTTTGTCACTTAATTTATGCAAAGATGTTAAGATTTCCTATCAGTTTGCTTTGTTTTTATTCCAAAAAATTCTCTTCGAGAGCTCTATTGCACATTTCCAGATTTTGTAAGTTCATATTTAAGGTCGTCATTTTGAGGATATTTTACTTGTTGTTATATGTGTCAACTTCTTCATTGTGACCTGGTGAACCGCTATTACTTTTAAACAGAGCCGATGCTCTTTCGATTTTCAACCTCTCGAATAAAATTGGAAAAACAGCAATATGTGGAAATTGAGGAATATTGCTTCATGCTTATCCGTGCATCGTGGTTACGATCAAACACGCTCACGGTCCTGTCAGCCGGCTGCTATTCGCGTGTTTAAACAGCTAAAGCATGCGTTTTAACAAAGTGTAGGATTCGAATATCAGCGAAAAAGGATCCTATCACCGGCACTTTATCGAGAATTCCGGATTGCTTCGCTTCTTGTTGAGAAGTTGGGTTCTTACGGCAACGACATTTTCAAATCATATTGTCTAGGATGTAGAAGAAACACAAAGCACCATAGAGATATTGGACTGCTGATTTTCTAGAGTGCTGAAGTGGAATGTTCTTCGGATTTTCAGAGAGTGATTCGTCAACAACGGGGACGATTGTGGATTTCATAGTGATTTTTCATAAAGTCACGCTCACAAAGTGAGCTTCTCAATGCTATTTTCAACTGAAACAAACTTCGAAACTATTTCAAAAACGTAGCTTTTTAGAGGAATCAGAGGAGACGCTAATATAGATGTTCCACACTGGGGTACCTCCAGTAGCTTCGATATTCGCATCATATCGGTCATTGCTGCCAACGGTCATTGTCTTCTGACGAATCTTTTGATGTTGCCGAAGTTTGGAAAGGTTCAGCTGGCTCGATCGAACCTGACACACAAAGCTGGCTAATGAAGGGCTCCGCCAAAACGCTATGCAAGCCCTGCATCAGATGAAGAACTGTTTTGCAAACAAATCATTCATCCATTACGGCTAATGATGTATGGTTGTGTTTCTGTTGTTCTGCTTCAACTCTGCATGATTATTGATTTGCGAGTTGCGGTGAGACTTTGCACTCCCATTCTGCGAGTTATTTATTTGTGTTTGCGAATTCGGGTGGTTTCAACGTGGAGTCATCGAAAGCATTGGCGAGACTACAGGTTATGACCCAAAATGCAAAATACTCCGTATTATAGGTGCTCACCTTTTCCCGCCGCCCTTTTCTGCCACGCAGGTGGGAGAGAAACAAGCATTGGCCTTTCCACGTTCCTTATAGAAATTAGGGAAAGAACTGAATGATCTATGAGAAAAAGCGAAAGAAAACAAGGAGGATATTTACTGTTATTTTTTTGATCGTGAAGTGATTTTTAGCTGAATAAATTGAATCGTAATGATGTGCAAAATTTGAACCATCGGAAATCCACGTAGAATTATGGCTGTTCCGACTTTCGAGCAGAAATCTGTTAATAGTGGAAGGTTGATGCCGCACACGCAACCCTGGCCATCCATGTCAGCTTTCAACTTGATGCATCAACTTTGATAGTAATGAGGGATAATTAAGTGTGTTTGAAGATTTGCATTTGTTTACTTACTATAGTCGAGAGAACGGATTTATTGTAGATGATTCGAGGAAACAGATGGCTTGGTTGAAATACGAATGTATAATCGCTAATTGCTTTTTTTTAATCGTCGTTTAAAGGGGTTGGTTGATTCAATGAATGGGGTCACAAAGGCACATAAAGTTTCAGCTCCCCTGGCGTGTTTTTCCACTTGTTATGGTACTGAACTGATAATAGATGAAGAACCTCCATTTTATACCCTCTGCGGCAGACGTGCCATGTTGCGAATCCTGTCGTTTCATTGGCCTCGACCAGCATGGGTCTTCTGCGTTGAGTTCATCTTCAACTCAAATAACACAGAGATTTTGTGTCAGTTCATATAGGTAGTGAATTCTGATGTAAGTATCATATGTAAGACCGAAATACGTAATTAAAGGTCCAGTAATACTTCATCATACCACAAGTTTAGAGTTGAACCGCTCCTTCCTTGAATGTTTTTTTTTTTTTTTTTTTTTTGTAATTTGGGGAATCTATAAGCCGCGAAACAATTATTTAACGTTTTGTGGCATTTTTCATCCTTCCTATAATGAGATTTACCGTTCGCCCAATGAAGCGGTAATGATGCATCTGTCTTCTCGCAAAGAATGAATGCGTTCATTAACTATAAACACTGTGTTGAGGTTGCCGCATGCTGGAGCGAATGGTCACCATGTACTGTGACTTGTCTCGGCAAAGGAGAATCGGCCATTTTTGCGAAGCGATGGCGCATATGGAAGTGTGAGTCGAAAGGAATTCGAGATTGCCATTCAACTTTGAATGACAGTGTTGCAACTTGCCAGCCAGTTGCTCAATTCAAGTTGTGTGCAGATGAAGTAGGTAAATTGCTTCACTAGCTCACCTTGTCGTTACAACATACAGGCTGAAATTTCGGATACTGATATTTCGGATATTTTGCACCATGATTAGCCACTCTACGACTTCTTCACTTTAATAACTCATGTCTGAGAAGAAGGAGAGGTGTGTTGAATTCGCCTATATTGGTTAAGGGAGTGATGGTCTGCATCTCTTCACAATATACAAAGAGGTATAGCAACTTCGCAATAAATTTACGGGAGTAGAAACGCACGGCGCAAATAGTCGCAAGTAAAGATTTGTGGAAGAGTAGTAGTAATTCACCTAGATTCTGTTATCTAAAAAAGCAACTTAGATAAAGCTAACTGAGGACCAATAAAGTTTTCCAATCAAACACTTTAATGGAATGCTCTTCATACTTAAGAATAGTGGAGGTGACAAATAAAGAGAGCAATTTAGATTGCATCATCGCAGTAATTTATTTATATAATATAATTTATTTATATAATAATTATAATTATTTATTGTTGAATACACTCAGCGTATATGAGAAGCTTGTCTCGACGAACACTCATAAGGCAGTAGTAGTAAGGTATGCCTCTAACGATACAGTGCTTTTCCCACAACGGCAGAAGGGATAATTCGATATTACGCTATTGAAGCAAGGCCGATGCCCGGACTGTTCTCTACCACTCAACATTACAATACCGCTATTATGCAGCCCGAACTGTTCTTTGCGTAAAATGAAGTTAGTAAGCGTTAAGCAAACGCTGCAAACGGATTGAGCATTGGAGTCGTTTTAGGAGTCGTTATTCCAAGAGTTATTCACAGGTTCCGCTGTGTGTAAGCGATGAGGAAGGCGATGAAACGATGGCACACAACGCGCTATTCTTAATCAACATAGGACTATGCATTGCGTTCATATTGTTGCCAAATGTGCTTCTTTCGATGGCATTCACTCCTGGATGGCCTTGCCGTTGCAGAGACGAGGATGATCCAAGCGAGCGTTCTGTTTACTATAGTCGTAAACACCCAGCAATTGACGGTGATCTATAATTGCAACAAGCCTATAATACTCCTATCCCTCCCCGTCACCTCTCTCTCGAAATGCGATCTGTTACTTTTCCTTTCTACTTCTTATATAATGTAATGGTGGCTTATATGTGCACAAATCCACATCATATCTCGGCAACTTCTGCACTTTGATAAAGAACGAAAGTCAAAGAAATATTTTAAAAAGCATATGATCATATCATCGGAGGTGTTTCAAATGAATGTACTGATTTGCAATTGTAATCGTACCTAAATTTCCATACTTCCATGCTTAGTATAGAAAATTAAGCAAATAAAATGCTGCCCAGCCAAACTTTCGCAATGGATTTGTTCGTTGAATTCAGTAACTTCATACGAATAATAACTCTATGATTATCATACCACTTCGATACAAATCTCCAAGTCAATTGAAGCACACGTGGCTAGTGAGTAGTTTATAAAGTAAAAATAAGTAACCGTGTTGTATAGTGACCATTTTTACGATTTTTTTCCGAGTATTAGGAACACAATGACTATTTTTTCCTGTATTATAGCTTCCTAAGTGTACATCGTGCTCCAAGTGCAATATTGGCGCAACGACTGTCTATTCTCAAGTTTATCCAAGGCTATCCAACAATAACGCGTATACGATAACCACGATTAAGAGATATTCTCATGAAGTAACCGATTTGAAATTGAATTACTCTTCGCTTCATACTGAAGTGGCAGAAGTTTAAAAAGATGCGAAGAAATGTCGCCATTGACTTATCGAATTCAGCGACCTCCCTCACTGGCTTTTGCAAATTTGCATTAGGAAGACAGAACGACAAAATCATGTCTGCGGCCGCATATTTAGTTACAAAACCAACAGAGACAATATAAGAAATTTCCCAATTTTTGATAACAGAAATAGTACATAAAAGGAAAAGAAAGAGTACCAAGAAATATATTACTCGGTGTTGGCTGATAATACAGTCTAACTCAGTTGGATGACATAGCTGCTTCGGCAGGATATATCTGTTGGCTCAGTGATTTCGACTTTTTGCAAGCCAAACAAATGTCTGATGTCAAGAAAATCAAAAGACCTCCCTCACTCTTAGTCTGAAGAGATTTTTCTGCGGCGTCCCGCAAAGTATGTACATGAATATAAGTCAGCCACTACACATTTTGTGGCATGAATCGTTTTCTATGACAGCACAACGAAGGTACTGTACAACATCAGATTGCATTTCCGATAGGAATTCGATGGGAACCATAGTGAAAATGTGGCAAACACAATGGCTTGAATAAAATAACGATTGAAAATGTAATAAGAGCAAAAACATGGAAGCTCGGGCACACCTTAAAAAGCTTCCATTTTGGATAGTTAAAACATAGCGCAGCTATAAAGAAATATGAATTCAACTGATGCTCACGTACCTTCACGACAGATTTCTGATTTCTATTTTGGTTTCATGCAGCTAGTCCCTTGAAGCGTAGAAAATGATCTATACTTCAAGGCAGAACGAAAATCGACGACAATGCTCATTAAACTTTCCCCCAATCTTTACACGGGGAACTTCATTCAGTGCTTTTAATTATAAGGACAAATTAACTACATTGAGATCATTCAGAGATAGCCGTAACCTCGTAAATACAAATATGCAGCAAGTTTTGCTGACAATAGAGGAATGCCAGATGAGCTTGCTCATACTGCGAGGTCACTATGATTGCCGCAGATACTTTATCTGTTTTCTTAGTTTTAGGCTTATTTCACCGCGTTGGCCAAGTACGACAGCTATTCGTTGTTGTGCTTTGTGTAGACTCGGTCATTCGTTTCGCGCCTTTTATCGTATCCGGTATGCGCTGCGAATCCTCATTCCCTCTGCAAATGCCAGTGGAAATTGTTTAGCAAACAAGCAATGGCGCTGATAAGTGGTACTAATGATAAGTTCTGGGTTATTTTAGTTTTATTTATTTATTCATTTCAATGAACAGAGCAGCCATTACGAACACATCTCTCTTCGTATCACTACCACCTGCTTTGTTTTTTAGTTTTACAAAGTGAAAAAAGATCATATATAATATTACGACTTTTGTTTAATGACGGTTAACAGTGAAAAAATAGCACACATTGATGCACGTAAGGAACGACACAGCGCATTTCTTTTAAAGATGTCTTCCTATGCTTCGCGCATTGTTCCTCACAAGTGCTTTAGATTTCCTATTTTCAGATGACATTGCCGAATTTTCTATCGAACTTTTCGGAATCATGGAAGTGCCCTTCGCTTCTCGCCATTGATAATATTCTCATTAATGATTGCAAGCCTCATCAGGATCTTTGCCCTAACTGAAAGGGAGGCTTCGAAGCCCTCCTGATAAGACTGTGAAAAGCACACCATGCTGCACATTTCACCAAAAGTTGATTTCTACGTTATAAATGATTTCTACGTTCAATGTTACATTCTGGAATTCATCAGGTAGAAGCTTCGACTGTAACTAAATATGCTGCTTTCTGTGGATGCGTTGAATGAGAAGATAAACACAAAGTCCCAGGAGGATATTCTTTCTCGGGCTTGCGCAGAAAGGGATTTGAAACCACATTTTCATGGAGGCATTATCCCCAGCATACCTCGAAAGATGATATTTCAATGGTAGAATCTAAGATCTGGATTCAGTCGGAGACGCGAGAGGCGATATGAAAACTCGGAATGATCCAAAAGCATTGATTAAATCATAGCAAAATATCATGAAAAAGTGTATAGGCCTGCTTGCTTGCGTGCATCATCTGTTGCGATATCTTGGTCAGTGGTACGAACAAAAGGAAGACATTTGAATGGAACCTATGGAAGAGTTATACGAACATGATTTCGATATCTATTATTGTTGCTGTAGGCACAAGCATAAACGTGTTATGTTGAAAACAAACGTCAATGAAAGGCTGCGGGTTGGCCTCGATAAAGAGGATCCCGTCGTGTGCGACTGGGTGCTGCACAGCACGTATTCCGCTGAGCCGTTCGCGTCGACGCGACTGGTTACTTCGCGCTTCGAACGGTCCATTGTGATTGCCATCAGCTCATCATGTACTGCTTTTATAGTTATCTACAAGAATTATCTCTTCTGCTTTACTACTGAAGTCATACAAGGAAGGCAAATCGAATGAGTGAATACTGTTTAGAAAAGAAAGTAAAAAAGTTGTTATTAAACTCGGCGCCCAAACTGTTGTCTACAATCGGTAAGTAGTGTCTGTCTGTGACATTATTTATACGATACGATAACCTCCTTGCGATATTATACAATTATTTATACGATAACCTCGTTGCTATCATATTCCGGGACTAGGAAAGGTGGAGCTGGCTCCATGATGATAGCACCACTTATCACGGGAGAGCAATAAAAATATTCCTCATCCGAATCTCTCTACGATCCAAATAATCTTAAACTGTTCACTGCACCAGCGAAACTTTTGTTTTTGCAGCATTCAAAATGAGCATCAGTAAAAAAACCTTTATGAAGCGGCCACCAGTATCCAAATAGACATTCCGCGGCGGACTGAAGTAAAGCTGGTTGATATCTGCGTGAACACCCTCCTCTACAANCCACCAGTATCCAAATAGACATTCCGCGGCGGACTGAAGTAAAGCTGGTTGATATCTGCGTGAACACCCTCCTCTACAAAACGCCTGAACATTGCCTCAGCGAGCTCGGCACCCATGTCAGCTGAGCCAGGCGTGCATCGACGACCACGCTTGTCATAGCAGTACGCTTGTCCTACTAATATCACTGTTATGCTTCTGAAATGATTCCATGTTACAAGCAGTAGCTCCTATTTTTCCTTAACTGCCAACATCGTTTCGAAATTGGCTACCGTACCGAACATGGCCGAGGAAAATATGTATGTTTTGTAGGGATATCGGTAT